>CAMZMU010000084.1:33760692-33921098 GCA_947311845.1 Poa pratensis
CATATAAAGATGGCGAATTCCATGAATGGTAGGAGGGAGGATAACCATATGTACTGCTTGGTTGGTTAGTGCATGTAGTTGTACCCTCTAGATTGCTACGGATAAAACCTTAGCTTTGACATCTCGTGTGTCTCATCAAGGTGGATATGTTTTCTTTGGTAGACAATGTACCATACCAAACGATATCGATAAATTCATGGTGACTTCGCCAATCTTTAAGCTCCACAACTCTTGTTTTCAGCAAGCTTCTTGTGTGCGTGTGATGGTGTAGTATGTGTACATGTCTATACGTTGCACTCCGCGCTACAAAAACACGGTGGGAAGGAATCTATCCTGCCCGATCTATACCACTCAGTGACCATTGTCCTGCTAGGCACTAGCGACACACCATCGAGAAACAAGAACTCAAAGCTTTCTTAACCATAACTTGTGCAAGCTAGAAGATGTCTTTCCCTATAACTTCACATAGGAAACTCAATAATTTTCAACCAGATTATTTTTTTGGTAGCAAAGTCACTAACTAATTTTCGGTAGTTAGTTTAGCTATGAAATTAGTATCCCCAGCAAATAAATTGATCCTGGAACTAAAATGATATTTTAGGGAAATATATATCCTGCTATCTGTCCTTGCATATAAAATTTTGAAGATAAAAGTACAAAAACATTTTTTTTGTAGAATATCATCTGTAACATGGCTTTACAAAAATAGAAGGTCATTTTAGCAACTAATTACCTACTCTATATTGTATCTCCTCTATTTTCATTTTTTGAGTTTCCAAAAATTATTAAATAAGTCATGGATGTAAGTCACGGAAATTCGCATTGGCACCCGGGAGCATATGCTCCCGGTATTTTCAAAAAAAATTCAAATTTTGAAAACTTATCAAAAAAATCTGAAAAAAATCATGCACGTACCTGACCATGGTACGCACCACCGTGTTTGTTTTCGCGCCGAAATGACATCGTACGCGCCCTGTACAAAAATGACAAATTTCCTGTCAGAAATTCAAATTTTTAGATCTCATTTTCCTGTCAGAAATTTGTCATTTTTGTACAGGGCGCATACGATGTCATTTCGACGCGAAAAAATACACGGTGGTGCGTACCATGGTCGTGTACGTGCATGATTGTTTTCAGATTTTTTTGATAAGTTTTCAAATTTTGATTTTTTTTTAAAAATACCGGGAGCATATGCTCCCGGGAGCCCAAACGGCGCTCTATGTAAGTCATGCTATTTAACTAAAGCACTCATTTGAATGTTGTCTTTTTTTCTAGGTCACTATGGTCTTATTTTTTAATGAATTTTCGCAAGTGAAAATGATATAGTATTAGCGTCCACAAATTATTTCATGTTTTTAGGAAATCAGGAAAAAAGAGAGGAGAGAATATGGGTTGCATGCGTAGTAGCACAAAAATACTCTTTCTTCGAAAAAATGCTACCTTGCTATACTAGTTTGTGTATTGTTCCTTTACTTTATAAAGGGTGGGGACACAAATCATTAGTATATTGTCATGCATAAATTGATGAATCGCTTTGTAGTTAACTTGAGAATTTAAATTGTCTCGTTTCAAAAAAAAAAAATTATATTGTCAATAAGAGATAGATCAAGGAACATAGGGATGCTATTTCCTTTCGACTCCTTCAGTTAATTCTGTGAAACGCATGAATTGAACTGTAATCCTCCTAATGGTCTATTCCTCCAGTCAAAAAATTTGAACTTTCTGCAAATAGGTAAGAGTAAAATTTGAGCTTCTCGCAAATAGGTAAGAGGTTGAACAAAATTAATAAGCATATGTGTTAGTGCACTTATGTATATCTATTAATATTTCAGTTCTTGTAAGATGGGACCTACTTTTACATAGAGAAAATTGTGTAGCGAAATAATACTTGATTAAAGCTCAGGAATGGCTTTATTTATTTACATGATGGTCTTCATCAAGTTATCTGGAATCTTAGAAAAACCTAACATTCCTGCTGCTAGTTTCTCACACATATACCCTTACAATTTCTGTTTGCAGACGTATAAATGCAACGGACACATTGTTGTGCACCTGCGGCCCATGAGGAGGTCGCCTAGACACAGAGCTTCCCCAGACACCCCTCGCTGCATGATATGCAACTGCTTGCTCCACACCTCGCCAAACCGCTTATGTTCACTTTCCTGCATGGTTACCTACCTACCTTCACCTCTCCATGGATTTTATACTACTCCATTATGAATTTTCATATCCTTGTAACAGCACCGGATCCGGAGGAGGGAAGCTGCGGCTCCAGTTAATCTCTCAGGACGTAGGGCTTCACTAGTACTTATGCTTGGCCGCCGGGACGCTCAACCTGAAGCGACATCCCACGCTCAACCTGAAGCGACATCCCGTCCAGCTGGTAGGCGGCCTCGTAAGCAGGCGAGGCCGATGAGGGCCCCATTCTTCTGATATGTGCCCTCAATCGATTCCCATTTTAGCTGCAAAAGCTATGTATGCATGGATTACCTATCTGTTCTTGTGTTATACTCTACACCATGTTTGTTGTTAAGTACTCTGGTTGAACTGACCTCCTTGCTGCTACCCGGGGCAAGTAGTTGAGCTTTTCGATTCTGCTGGTTTATCAATGTTCGGGAGTGCAACAATTAGTGTTATGTTCTCTAAATGTTAATTCAGTAAAGACGATGAATTTCTGAGGTTTTGGTTTTCTTTGATCTTCTTCTTGTTTAAGAGTGAAATGTGTTTCCTATTCGCCTATATTCTCCCAATCCTTCTCTTATCTCTGACATTTTTTTTTCAGTTTGCATATTCTTGTGATAGTGAATAGATTCCATGTCTACAGGCAGGTCTTCGTAAGTTGGGGCTAGATCAAGCAAATAACAATGTTCGTCATCACATGCTTCAGATCAAGGTAGCAGCAGGCTTAAAGCAGTGCCCATGTTTGCTTCTTCTATATCTCTATCTCTATACTACCTAAAAGAAAAATTTGGTTCCTTCGTCCGTCAAGCAGAGTGCTTCGTCCAACACCACCGCTTCGTCCAGCGCAGCGTCAACCGCTCGCACACGCCGCCAACTCATTTCCCACGCACGAGCCCCACCGAAGCGTCGCGCCGCGAGCCCCTCCTGAATCCCCTTCTCATTTCCCCCGACGCTCTCTCTCCTCGAAATCCCGCGTACCGGCTGTGGATCGTGCCGCTCGGCACGCATCGTCTCTCCGGCGAAGCCCAACCACTACCCTGCCTGCCACAACACTCCACCGGTGGAGCCCCTCCCTATCCCTTGCAGAACAGGCGCCGCCCCTCCCCTTCCTTGCCTCGCGACCGGCGGCGCTCGTCCCTCCCTGGGACGAGTCTCCTCCACAGGAGTCTATCACACCAGTGCCGCTGTCGCTGGAGATCTCGAGGCCAGTGGTGCACTCTTGCAAGATCCTGACACCATCCGACACCAGCACCCTGATGACCCACAAGTATAGGGGGTGTATCGTAGTACTTTCGATAAATAAGAGTGTCGAACCCAACGAGGAGCAGAAGGTGCTGACAAGGAGTTTCGGTAAAGGTTTCACTGTAAATGCTAGCAGACAAGTTTTTAGGGTTTTTGATATAGCAGGTAAATAAAATGCGAGTAAGTAAAAGACAGTAATAATAATTGCAGCGAGTGGCCCAATCCTTTTTAGAGCAAAGGACAAGCCGGTTGGTTTACTTATGATGACAAAATGTTCTTGAGGACACACGGGATTCTAGTCAAGTGCTTTCGCTTCACATAGTTGATTAATCTTCATTGTTTTGATAAGTGTTGTGTGGGTGAACCTATGCTAATGCACCGCCCTTACTTGGACTAATACATACTTGTGATTATACCCTTGCAAGCATCCGCAGTTACAAGAAAGTAATTAAGATAAATCTAACCACAGCCTTAAACTCTGAGATCCTACGCTCCCTTGTGCACCGGTATACTAACGGGGGTTTAGGTTTCTGTCACTCCGGCAACCCCACAATTAGCAACCAAATACACAATGCATTCCTCTAGGCCCATAAAGGTGAAGTGTCATGTAGTCGACGTTCACACGACACCACTAGAAGAATAGCACCACAACTTAAATATCAAACCATTAAATATTACTCAACATAATTCCACTACTAACAGCGTGACTTCTCCCATGTCCTCAAGAACTAATCAAACTACTCACAAGACATCATATGGATCATGATCAGAGGTGATATAATGATGGATAACGATCTGAACATATACTTTAATTCACCGATAAAACTCAATAGCATCAACCACAAGGAGTAATTAACACCGGGAGAGTTTCCCCTATGAACTAAACAAAGTATAGCCCTAGATGTTACAGCGGAACGAGATGGTGCAGCGGTGATGGTGGTGATGGCGGTGGAGATGATGATGATGATGATCCCGATGAAGTCCAGCGCGATGACGATGAGGATGGCGATGATCTCCCCCTCCGGGAGGGAATTTCCCCGGCAGATTTCTCCCTGCCGGAGAGCTTTTTCTCTCTCTGTTGTTTCCGCCTCGTGGAGGCGGCGGAATATTTTCTCGGCTCCCCGTGTCTTAGGGTTTCTGGGGGATGAAGTACGCGAAGGGGGAGCGCCTGAGGTGGGCCAGGGGCACCACACCTGGCCAGGGCGCGGCCAAGGTGGGCCCGCGCCCAGGGGTGGTGTGGGCCCCTCCTGGCCCATCTCAGCCTCCCCTTTTGGCTTAGTCCATCTTCTGATAAAATAGGAACATCTGTCTTCTCGAAATATTTTTAGTGCTCCAGAAATATAGTGCCTTGACGTGCTTTTTCCAGCTGAAATCTGACTCCGGCAGTTAATTATCCAATGATCATCAAACATGCAAAATAAGACAAAATAACATAAGTAACACTCTTAATATGAAATATATCATTGAATAACAGTAAATTATGCTATAAAATAGTGATGCAAAATGGACGTATCAACCCCCCCAAGCTTAGACCTCGCTTGTCCCCAAGCGAAAGCTGAGCTCAGTAAACTAGAACAAAAGTTTATGGAGTGAAGCGTCGATAATAAAGAATACGGACAAGAAGCATCAGTAATTACTAAACAACACAACTCATTTTAAACAGCAACTACTCTTCATATAACCTAACTTGAACATGAGTAGTGAAACAACCACAATAAAAATACACGAAGGAAATTATAGATTAGTAATGGCACACTTCATTCTTGGTCATAGAACAATAAGCAATCAATACTTATCTTTCGAAAGGAGTCTTTATATTAGAGCTTATATTGCAGAACTTCCACACTCAATTATCACACCTTCTTTACAGTCATTGATAACTTGCAAAGCTATATTCTTAGAGGCAAAAGTCTTTGTGCTAAGACAAGGAAGGATAAAGACATGATTGACAATATTAATGATATATATGGTTGAATCACAACAACTCAAATGCTTGCTCAAGGAAGAAGGAAATAGGTGTACTGACTCAACATGAAAAGTAAAAGAAAGGCCCTTCGCAGAGGGAAGCAGGGATTAAGTCATGTGCTAGAGCTTTTAAGTTTTTGAAATCATATAGAGAGCAAAAATTAAGTTTTGAGAGGTGTTTGTTAATTGTCAACGAATGGTAGGGTGAAAACAGTATTCTCCCTGTCAAACAGACTTTTAAGAGCGGCTCCCATGAAGGACGTTATTTCTACCAGCAAGGCAGATCATCCCTCTTTCTCTTTGGTTTACACACGCAGATATTTCACTGTTTGTCATTGCTTACTGATAATCAGGGCAAAAGTGTGAAGAGAATTAATGGTTAAAGTTGTAATTAATTGGGACTGGGCATCCCGTTGCCAGCTCTTTTTGCAAATTGGATAAGCGGATGTATATGCCACTAGTCCAGGTGTAAAGTCTGTTTGACAAGTAGAATAAAGGATAACCACACTACTTCCTCATGAGCTAGTAAACATTGACACAAAAGGGAATAATAACATTTTGAATAATTTAAAGGTAGCACATGAAAAATTTACTTGGAGTGGCAAGAAATACCACATATAGGTAGTTATGGTGGACACAAATGGCATGGGTTTGGCTCAAGGATTTGGATGCACGAGAAGCATTCCCTCTCAGTACGGTGGTTAAGGCTAGCAAGGTCATGTGGCAAGCATAAAAGTTGGGGGATACACACAAATATACATGTAATAGAAGCAACCATGCTATCTTCCCTGTAAGCACAAATGTTTTAACTCAAAGAATACTAATCTTATTGGCTAGCAAGAAAGAAAGATAAAGGGATAATATTTTTGCATGTAATTCCCTCCTTCTACTTAAGTTTTCATGGTATTGTTGCTAATGACCAATACTAAGTTTGCCACAACTAATATAATTTACTTGTACCCAAAAGTGGCGTCAATACCAATGGCAAGATCAGCACATAAAGGATTGCAGGCTAAAATAAAATGTACCGAAAGTAAAGGTGGAACTTCTCATTAATATTCTGAACAAAGACACACTCAAACCAACGGATACATGGATAACTAAAGGATGACACTCCACATCGCAAACCATCTTATAAGATAACTTCTCTACTCATGATATGACCACGAAATTATAAAAACGAAAGGATAAAGATGATACTGGGCACTCCCCCAAGCTTGGAACAAGCCAAGGGAGTGCCATTACCCCTTGACGATTTAGGCTTGATCTCTTGGTGGTGAAGAAGACTCCTCGTCATCAAATTTCCAAGGCAGAGGCTCCCCATCAACGAAAGAGGATTTGGTTTCCAAGAACCTGAAACTAGCAGCTGAGCTTATGCGTTTGAACCTAGCTTCATACTCACAGTTTTGGTTTTGAAGATCGTAAATTTGCCCTTGTAACTTGGATGTAGTTTTACTAAGTGCGAAGATGTTATCCCACAGCTTATCAGTCTCCTTCTTGTGTTCATCAATAAGCTCATCAATGATCTTGTGGTTGATCTCCACTCCGCGCTCTATCATCTTCTGGTACCGGAAAACTTCATGCTCTACTTCTTCTAGCCTAGCCTTCATGTCCCCTTCAACCTTGGGTCCCTTGACATCTTCTCGAACAAGGACTCCATCCACAAGCCGCATCTCTTGAGGGTGCTGCTTTAGCTCATTGATGTATGGGTTGACGACGTTCTTGAAGAAGGTATCCTTCGGAGCCCCGGATGAAGACATCTTCTAATCTGGAGCTAAACCTGGCAGAAACAGCTCGAAAACAAAACTCGACGAAAACACGATATACGGACCTCGGGAGATCCGGGTGATTATATAGCAAAAAGTTTTACGACAAAAGGAAGGTACAGGACGAAACGGGGTCGGAGACGGGCTCCGAGGAGCCCACACGCCCCACGGCGCGGCCAGGGTGGGGCCCGCGCCCAGGGGTGGTGTGGTGCCCTCGGGCACCGTTTCCTACCCTTTTCCGACTCATAATTTTCCATATTATGTAAAAACAACAAATATTTAAGTTGAAAGTAAATCGCGAACTTTTTCTTACCGAAACTGTTACCTATTCCAAATCAGCTTTGCAGTTGTCTGAATTTGACTTTTTATAAAATCCTCTGGAGTTACCACTTTGATAAATCAACATCTTCATTATAAGAATCTCCAGAAATGTAATGCTTGAGTCTTTGACCATTAACCACTTGTGGTCTGTCCCCATCTAGTGAATTGATTTTAATCGCACCTGAGCGATAGACCTCCTCGATGATATAAGGTCCTTCCCATTTTGAAAGTAATTTTCCTGCAAAAAATCTGAGACGAGACCTATACAATAAAACTTTTTCACCTACGTTAAATTCTCTCTTAAGAATTCTTCTATCATGCCATTGCTTAACTTTCTCTTTAAAGAGCCTAGCATTTTCATAAGCTGCATTTCTCCATTCATCTAAAGAATTCAAATTAAGCAATCTCTTTTTACCGGCAAGTTTAAAATCTCTATTAAGTTCTTTCACCGCCCAATAGGCTTTATGTTCTAATTCTAGAGGCAAATGACAAGCTTTTCCATAAACCATTTTGTAAGGAGACATTCCCATAGGATTTTTATAAGCAGTTCTATAAGCCCACAAAGCATCGTTAAGCTTTTTAGACCAATTTTTTCTAGATTTATTAACAGTCTTTTGCAAAATAGACTTAATCTCTCTATTTGATAATTCTACTTGACCACTTGTTTGGGATGATATGGTGAAGCAATTCTATGATTAACATCATACTTAGCTAGAGTTTTTCTAAAAGCACCATGAATAAAATGAGAACCACCATCAGTCATGAGATATCTAGGCACACCAAACCTGGAAGATAATATCTTTAAGCATTTTTAATGATGTCTCACCATCAGCACTAGAAGTTGGTATAGCTTCTACCCATTTAGTAACATAATCAACAGCAACAAGTATATGAGTATAACCATTTGAGGAGGAAAAGGACCCATAAAGTCAAATCCCCAACAGTCAAAGGTTCAATAACAAGAGAATAATTCATAGGCATTTCATTACGTCTACTAATGTTACCTACTCTTTGACATTCATCACATGATAAAACAAATTTTCTAGCATCTCTAAAAAGGGTAGGCCAATAAAAACCTGATTGTAGAACCTTTTGCGCAGTTCTATCTCCAGCGTGATGTCCTCCATAAGCACTTCCATGGCATTTGCTCAATATTTCTTTCTGTTCATACTCAGGAACACATCTTCGCATAATGCCATCTACTCCTTCTTTATACAAATGTGGGTCATCCCAAAAATAATGCCTCAAATCATAAAAGAACTTTCTTCTTTGCTGAGCTGTAAAGGTCGGAGGCAAATACTTGGCAACAATAAATTAGCATAATCAGCATACCAAGGACTTTCGCGTGAGCTTACCTTTATCGCAGCCAATTGTTCATTTGGAAAACTATCATTAACAGGTATAGGATCATCTGAAATGTTTTCTAATCTAGACAAATTATCAGCAACAGGATTTTCAGCACCTTTCCTATCTACAATATGTAAATCAAATTCTTGCAGTAAAGTACCCATCTTATGAGCCTAGGCTTAGCATCTTTCTTTTCCATAAGGTATCTAATAGCAGCATGATCAGTGTGAATAGTAACTTTTGAATCAACAATATAAGGTCTAAATTTATCACAAGCAAAAACAACTGCTAAAAATTCCTTTTCAGTAGTAGCATAATTCTTTTGAGCGGCATCAAGTGTTTTACTAGCATAATGAATAACATTTAACTTCTTGTCTACCCGCTGTCCAAGAACAGCTCCTACAGCAAAATCACTAGCATCACACATTATTTCAAAAGGTAAAGTCCAATCAGGAGGTTGAACAACAGGAGCTGTGATTAAAGCCTTTTTTAGAGTTTCAAAAGCTTCCTTGCAATCATCATCAAAAACAAAAGGTACATCTTTTTGAAGAAGATTAGTGAGGGGTTTTGAAATTTTAGAGAAATCTTTAATAAACCTCCTATAAAACCGGCATGACCAAGAATACTACGGATACCTTTCACATCCCTTGGACAGGGCATTTTCTCGATTGCTTCAACTTTAGCTCTGTCCACTTCAATACCTCTTTCAGAAATTTTGTGCCCTAGGACAATTCCTTCATTAACCATGAAATGACATTTCTCCCAATTAAGAACAAGATTAGTCTCCTCACATCTCTGCAAAACTTTATCAAGATTGTGCAAGCAATTATCAAAGGAAGTTCCGTAGACGGAAAAATCGTCCATGAATACTTCCACAATTTCTTCACAAAAACCATGAAAAATAGCAGACATGCATCTTTGGAACGTAGCAGGAGCATTACACAAACCAAAAGGCATACGTCTATAAGCATAAGTTCCATAAGGACAAGTAAAAGTAGTTTTCTCTTGATCTTGTGCTTTAACAGCAATTTGTGAGAATCCAGAATAACCATCAAGGAAACAAAAATGGTTTTCTTAGACAACCTTTCTAACATTTGATCAATAAAAGGCAAAGGATAATGATCTTTCTTAGTTACTTTATTGACCTTTCTAAAATCAATGCACATCCTATACCCAACTACTACTCTTTGAGGAATAAGTTCATCATTTTCATTTGGTACAACAGTAACTCCTCCTTTCTTAGGGACACAATGCACAGGACTTACCCATCTACTATCAGCAATAGGATAAATTATACCAGCATCAAGAAGTTTTAATACCTCATTTCTTACCACTTCTTTCATCTTAGGGATCAAGCGACGCTGATGCTCAACAACAGGTTTTGCATCGGGTTCAATGTTGATGGCATGTTGACATATAGTAGGAGAAATCCCCTTTAAATCATCCAAAGTGTATCCCATAGCTCCTCGATGTTTCTTTAGTACTTCTAATACCTTGCTTCTTCATTACCTGAAAGTTTAGAACTAATAATAACAGGATATACTTTCCTTTCATCAAGATAAACATACTTAAGATTATCAGGTAAGGTTTTAAATCGAAGACAGGATCTTCCTTAGGAGGCGCTGAGGTACCCAAATCTTCCACAGGCAAATTATGCTTAAGTATTGGTGGTTGACGAAGAAAGGCATTGTCAATCTCATTCCTCTCCTCCATAAATACTTCACTTTCGTGTTCCTCCATGAATTGCTGCAAGGCATTGTTAGGAGCAACAGCAATAGAGCAAGTTGTTCATTTTGAGTCTCATTAGGCAATTCAGTTTCATAAAGTTGTTTACCAAACTTAGAGAAATTAAACTCATAAGATTCTCCATTAAATTTAGTGTAAATTTTCTCTTTCTTACAATCTATAATGCACCACATGTATTCAAGAAAGGCCTACCAAAAATAATGGGACAAGCTTTACTAGCAACAGAACCAAGTACTAGAAAATCAGCAGGGTATTTAGTCTTACCACATAAAACTTCAACATCTCTCACAATACCAATTGGAGAGATAGTTTCTCTATTAGCAAGCTGAATAACCACATCAATCTCCTCAAGTTCGCAAGGACCAATTTCATGCATAATTTCTTTATAAAGATCAAAAGGAATAGCACTAGAACTTGCACCAATATCACATAAACCATAATAGCAATGTTCTCCTATTTTGACTGAAAGCACAGGAACACTTGTTTTCCTAGCTCTACTGGGATGTGAAACAATATTAGAGGCATCTTCACAAAAGATAATATGTCCTCCTTCTACATTTTCAGTTACCAAATCCTTTACTATTGCTATTGTGGGTTCAACCGCTATTTGTTCAGCAGGTTCTAAAGCTTTCTTTGCACTTTTATTAACCACACTAGCTATGATAGAATGTTCCTAATTTTAACAGGAAAAGGTGGTTTCTCAATATAAGGTTCTGGCAAGATACGATCAACTGTATGAACTTCAATGTTTTTAATATTGGCAGAATTAGTATTATCTTTGTAAGGCAAATGATACTTATTGCAACTTTCTTTAGGAACATCAAGATAAGAGGCAAAAGCCTTGTAACAGTTTGCAATAACTTGAGAATCAAGACCATACATATCATAGAGATTACGAAAATTATCAGTATTCATAAAAGTTTTAATGCATTCGTAATCATACTTTATACCTGATTCTCTACCTTTGTCGTTCTCCCATCCTTCAGTATTTTCCTCAATCCGATCAAGAAGGTCCCATTTAACTTCCTCTTTATTACGCGTAAATGATCCAGCACAAGAGGTATCCAATAGAGTTTTATCTTGAAGAGAAAGCCTTGCATAGAAGTTATCAATAAACATTACCAGGAAGCTCATGAATGGGGCATTTGAGCATTAATGATTTCAATCTCCCCCACGCTTGGGCAATACTTTCTCCATCATGAGGCCAAAAATTATATATATGATTCCGATCTTGATGAATTTCACTAGGAGGATAAAATTTAGAATAAAAGAGAGGCACAATCTCCTCCCAGCCAATAGAACGCCCATTCTTCAGCATCCTATACCATTTTGCAGCTTTACCAGTCAACGATATAGAAACAATTTCTTCTTGACCTCTTCCATTGAAATACCTGCACACTTGAACAACTCGCATAATTCATGAATAAATAGCAAATGATCCCCAGGAGGGACAGTTCCATCTCCTGCATAGCGGTTATTCGTAACTCGTTCAACAATTTTCATAGGTATTTTAAATGGAATTACTTGATCAGGTGGTTCCTCTTCTACTACCGTAGCAGTGGTAGTAGTATTTCCAAACAGGGATTCAAATGGAGATCTCTCCATGATAAAATAAAGTAGCAAGCAGAAATAAAAATAGCACCTACAGTAAAAGTTTCCCTTACCAATTCCACTCACCAATAGCGCTTCACTCCCCGGCAACGGCGCCAGAAAATAGTCTTGATGACCCACAAGTATAGGGGGTGTATCGTAGTACTTTCGATAAATAAGAGTGTCGAACCCAACGAGGAGCAGAAGGTGCTGACAAGGAGTTTCGGTAAAGGTTTCACTGTAAATGCTAGCAGACAAGTTTTTAGGGGTTTTTGATATAGCAGGTAAATAAAATGCGAGTAAGTAAAAGACAGTAATAATAATTGCAGCGAGTGGCCCAATCCTTTTTAGAGCAAAGGACAAGCCGGTTGGTTTACTTATGATGACAAAATGTTCTTGAGGACACACGGGATTCTAGTCAAGTGCTTTCGCTTCACATAGTTGATTAATCTTCATTGTTTTGATAAGTGTTGTGTGGGTGAACCTATGCTAATGCACCGCCCTTACTTGGACTAATACATACTTGTGATTATACCCTTGCAAGCATCCGCAGTTACAAGAATAGCCTTAAACTCTGAGATCCTACGCTCCCTTGTGCACCGGTATACTAACGGGGGTTTAGGTTTCTGTCACTCCGGCAACCCCACAATTAGCAACCAAATACACAATGCATTCCTCTAGGCCCATAAAGGTGAAGTGTCATGTAGTCGACGTTCACACGACACCACTAGAAGAATAGCACCACAACTTAAATATCAAACCATTAAATATTACTCAACATAATTCCACTACTAACAGCGTGACTTCTCCCATGTCCTCAAGAACTAATCAAACTACTCACAAGACATCATATGGATCATGATCAGAGGTGATATAATGATGGATAACGATCTGAACATATACTTTAATTCACCGATAAAACTCAATAGCATCAACCACAAGGAGTAATTAACACCGGGAGAGTTTCCCCTATGAACTAAACAAAGTATAGCCCTAGATGTTACAGCGGAACGAGATGGTGCAGCGGTGATGGTGGTGATGGCGGTGGAGATGATGATGATGATCCCGATGAAGTCCAGCGCGATGACGATGAGGATGGCGATGATCTCCCCCTCCGGGAGGGAATTTCCCCGGCAGATTTCTCCCTGCCGGAGAGCTTTTTCTCTCTGTTGTTTCCGCCTCGTGGAGGCGGCGGAATATTTTCTCTGGCTCCCCGTGTCTTAGGGTTTCTGGGGATGAAGTACGCGAAGGGGGAGCGCCTGAGGTGGGCCAGGGGCACCACACCTGGCCAGGGCGCGGCCAAGGTGGGCCCGCGCCCAGGGGTGGTGTGGGCCCCTCCTGGCCCATCTCAGCCTCCCCTTTTGGCTGTCCATCTTCTGATAAAATAGGAACATCTGTATTTCACGGAATTTTAGTGCTCCAGAAATATAGTGTCTTGACGTGCTTTTTCCAGCTGAAATCTGACTCCGGCAGTTAATTTCCAATATCATCAAACATGCAAAAAAGACAAAATAACATAAGTAACACATCTTAATATGAAATATATCATTGAATAACAGTAAATTATGTTATAAAATAGTGATGCAAAATGGGCGTATCACACCCATGGAGGGTTCTCTCTTCTCTGGACTCTACGAGCGTCTCCCGCCTCTGGTGCGCCCAATTCTCATGTTCTTAGTAATCATAATTGCATATGGTGCAAAGTTAAATTCCTCTCTGTTTGCTATCGATCAGGACATGTCGATGCCGACTCAAGAGTGCTTCGTCCAACACCACCGCTTCGTCCAGCGCAGGGTCAACCGCTCGCACATGCCGCCAACTCATTTCCCACGAACGAGCCCCACCGAAGCGTCGCGCCGCGAGCCCCTCCCGAATCCCCTTCTCATTTCCCCCGACGCTCTCTCTCCTCGAAATCCCGCGTACCGGCTGTGGATCGTGCCGCTCGGCACGCATCGTCTCTCCGGCGAAGCCCAACCACTACCCTGCCTGCCACACACTCCACCGGTGGAGCCCCTCCCTATCCCTTGCAGAACCGGCGCCGCCCCTCCCCTTCCTTGCCTCGCGACCGGCGGCGCTCGTCCCTCCCTGGGACGAGTCTCCTCCACGGGAGTCTATCACACCAGTGCCACCGTCGCTGGAGATGTCGAGGCCAGTGGTGCACTCTTGCAAGATCCTGACGCCATCCGACACTAGCACCCATGGCGGGTTCTCTCTTCTCTGGACTCTGCGAGCGTCTCCCGCCTCTGGTGCGCCCAATTCTGATGTTCTTAGTAATCATAATTGCAAATGGTGCAAAGTTAAATTCCTCTCTGTTTGCTATCGATCAGGACATGTCGATGCCGACTCAAGAGCTTATATCAAAGGACCTTAATTGATCTGAGTGGAGGTTAAGCACATATACAGAGGTATGCAAATTAGTGTTTTTCTTTTGAGTTATTTACTGAATTGTTCTGTGGTCATTTAACAACAGCTCAGGACCATAGCCGCACTTGTTCTGTGTGCTGTCTGCTTCTCAATTCATGCAATTTCGGGTTGTCTAGGCCAACCGTGTATCCACCTTTTAGTTCGTTGATGATCATCTTCTACCATCATCTTATGTTTCCATGTATGTTAAACCTGCAGGTTTCTGGAACTATAGTTGGTGATGGGGATCTTTGTCCACAATGGTCAGGTTCTAAATGGAAGTCACTGAATGTAAGATCAATTTGTACTATTTTTTCTTGTTTGCCTTGTGTGGCTGGGTGCCCTCATCCGGAAAAGAAATATGCAGTCTGCTGCTACTTAGTGTGATTTGATAGCTGCTTGTTTGTTTCATGCATATAATCATCACCCGGTCAGATACTCACTTTTGTTTGGACTTTGGAGTAGGCTTTTGGTTGCATAATAGTTGTGCTGGGTACAGGAATCGTGGATGATAGTGTAGGCATTCCATAGAATTATTAGGGTTCACCCAGTGACGGAAATTATGCAGAAATTTTGTCTTGCGTATACCCATTAATCAAATATAAGTGACTTTAGCTGTATCATAAATAGTGAAAAGAGTTTAACAGAGTAGTTGTCGTTCCTCTACTGAAACTACTCTTGACTGTAGTAAAAAAGATATAATTAGTCTACTGCATCTTGGAATAAGTAATCCCGTTAATCAGTTATGTTTGCATCATGTTGTATTGTATTTTTTTCTAATGGTACCTCACTTCTGAATATTCTCCTTTTTGTTTTTTAAGATCTCTTCAGATCCCATTGCGCTCATGAAAAACAGTCTTCTTTCTACGGAAGAAAAAGGTGTGTTCTGAAATTCAATAACTGCTAGCTACAGCCTACAGCAGATGCCACACAATGAATAACTAGCACTTTCGATTTGAGTGTTTATTGTCAGTGTCACTGGTAGATTGAGATGCATAGCAAAGAGGAAACGTTTTTATCAAATGCTTATGTTGATACCCATCACCATGACCTGAATTAGCTTGCTTCAGTTTACTACTTGACACATTTGTACATTCTTCAGAACTTTGTCCCTTTTAAAGATGTTTGTCCTTCAAATTTGATTGTCTGCATCTTTGTTCTATTTATTTTCATTGAATTATTTCCTACACTTGCAGATCAATTTATTTTATAACAATTTCTCTACGCGAAGTCTAGCACAAAGAATTCTGAGGAAGTGTCCAATGAACATATATGTGAGAGGTGAACCTGTTAAACTAATAACTTTTGTGATAAAATGTTGAGGACTTGAGTGGTTGTTTAATGCTTCTGTAACATTAGGTGCCTCTTACTTTGTGTACGTCAAAGACAGATATTCATAGTGCACCATACTTGTTTACAGTGTGCAATATTTTGTTAGCACACATAAGATAATTGAATTTTCCTGTTTTTACACCTTTTCAGTGTTGGGAGCTTCTTTACACCTTGCAATGCTACCAAATCAACAAAGATCATATGGTATTACTCATTACCTCCTCTTCTGGTAGGTGTTATTTGCAAAAACGTGTGCTGACAAAAATATTTGTTGTATAAAGGTCAGTATATACCAAAAACCTCCTGTGTCATCTTCATGGCTTGCTCACTTAGCCAAAAATATTTGTTGGTTGACCATGCAAGTGGGTAGTGGTATATACCAAAAACCTCCTGTATCATCTTCATGGCTTGCTCATCTAAATCACGTTTGTTGTATAAATCGTAGGTGGTTCTGACAGAATAACGACCTCACTAATTTGGCATGTGGTAGTGTTACTCCTGACCAATGACTATGTAGGTACTACTACTACTATTACTATTTGAGTGGATGAATCCTTTTTCATGCATATTTACTTCTTAGAGTCTTTAGGTGAAGCCCAGTTCTAGGTTCTCAAGCATATTTACTTATTAGAGTCTTTAGGGAATGTAAGATTCAAGGAGGCGACCAACGCCATCGAGAAGCATGGAGCGGGGCCCTTAAGTGAATTTTGGATGCAAGTGGTTAGCCCACGTCATCGTCGATCGCGCCGACGTTCTGGAGGCAGCAAGAAAGAGTGGGAGTGATGGAGGTGTGAAGAAAGGTTGCAACTTCCGTCCCTCGCATTAGAATTATGGACGTGCGGAAAGAGCTTTCAATCAACAAAGGAAAGGAATAATCATGTGTAAAAATTTGTGCGTTTCTTGAGTTGTGTATGCTAAGTAATCATTTAGATTTAATAAAAGATGCTTATAATGCACTTACTTTTTCTGTGAATATATGTTAATTTGTGTACTGTGAAGGTTAAATATCCGGTGAGAAAAATCACATGGTGTACATGCCAAATTTATGCCCCCGGAAATGATATACTCTTAAATTTGAAATATTTGATTTAGTGTCAACCAGATTTAGTTTAGCTCAATAACAATTTCATTGGTATTATCCAGATTTGTTGCTTGACCAATTTTTTGATAGTTGCATATCATGTATTTAGTTTGATGATGAGAATTTGTCAGCGAAGACTTCGATTTTGTCAATGTTGGAGCGGATGATCGAACGGGGTCCGCACATTTTACATCCATACTTCTCCTCCAACAGTTTATTTGTCTTACTTTACTTTCTCGACTCCATAACCTTACAGGGAGGTGAATAATGACTTTCCAAAGTGGTTGAGGTGACGATGACGACACATGCCTATTGGCACAATGCAAAACTGCTGTGGACATGCTGAAATTGGATGAATCTGTGAACGATGCGGCTATACCAACGAGAACTTATTTTATAAGCATATTTTTTCTCACCCGTTGCAAAGCACGGACATATTACCTAGTCAATATAAAAGGCAAATCTTTTGCCTCGTTTCAAAAAAAAAATGTGCCCAGCTACTTAATTTTTAACTACACCAGCCACACATATATGGTTCAAATTAACGTAGCAGCAAACTTGAAGCAGTTACCAAGCTACTTAATTTTAACACCAGCCACCTGATTTGCACCAGATATTATTAACCAAACAGACACCATTCTCACGTCTGGCCTCCTTATCATCAGTGGCTCTTTCCTTTCTCTTGCTCGGCCAAGGCAGACTTGAGCATCTCGTAGTACTCGTTCATGTCAAATCCGTCGGGATAGGCCAGCAAACACCGCTTCTCCTGCTCTGTGTAGTCTCCGAAATAGTTTACCTCCCCCGCTGGACAGACAGGGGATGCGATTCGATAAACTCGACGGTGGCCTTGAACAACTGGAACTGCATGGCCTTCTCTTCCTCGTCTCGGTACGTCTTGTTGTTCTTGACGATCCAGCGCTCAAACCTCGTTTTCATGTCCGGCTTCTTAAACTTGACCTTGTTGCCAGCAGCTGATTCATCAACACTTGTGCCTTTCATGAAATGCAGAACCAGCACCCCCGCACCACCACCGGCCGACACAGACGCGGCAAAAGTATAAGCACAAAGAAGGCCGTCACCGATGGTGAAGTCCCTCAAGAATGAGCGGAGAGAGCGCGCAGGAGCGGTCCATGGGGTCGCGCGTGGCGAGAACCTCCGTGCGAGGAGGGACCCGATGGCCCGCCGGAACATGATTGCCTCTTCCTTCCTTCGCCTCCTCCTCCTCGATCGATCGACTTCCTTTTCGCTCGTCTACGCCGCCGCCACGCCGCGATTCGATTCTAGGGTTTCACTGCGATGGGTACGGGAGACAGTTTATCTCTCCAGGACGACCCCGTTTGTTTATACTTCCTCCTTCCAAAAATAACTATCGCGAGGGAACGTGACCCACTGAACAAATGAATTTTACAGACATGACCTCAATAATTCTCTCCCCCACTCGATCGCTGCCATGCCTCCAACCAAACGCCAGGTCGCCAGCAGGTCGCCGGAGCTCCACATCGCGAGGTCGCCGACCTCCAGCAGGTCACCGGAGCTCCACATCGCCAGGTGCCAAACTACTCAAACATAACTCAAGCATCAGGAGTAAAACTTGAAGATTCAGTGTACATTTGCATTAAAACCTGAAGAAATGCTAAAAATGACAGCAAAACCTTAAGATGTGTACAGTACCATGTGTGTAACCAGATCATGTGTATTGTACCATGTGTGTAAGCAGCTCATGTACTCCTATACACAAGAAGTATTGTGTGTAATTGTTTTCATATACTCCTATACATGTATTTTCTGCTTTAACAAATTGTAAAATAGGAGTACTATTTTCTAGGTTTAACAGATTATTACTACTGCTATGATTGACAGCAGCACATATATACTCGGAGTAGCATAGTAAAGCAAACAGAAACATCCAATCACCTATAACCACTAACAGCAGGTTGGTTCAGTTCAAATATTGACCCACTTCAAGAGGCCAGCAGCAAAGAAATCTCTCCAGCAGTCTAGCACCATTTAATTTTGTTATTCAGTTTTTGCAATTAACACCGCCAGCAGTCTAGCACCAGATTACATGTAAGCACAGATGATAAACTACTGCACTCTTCTTAATTACAGTAGCAGGTTTTAAAATATCCATATTAATTTGAGTGTCATTAGAGAATAATAGGAGTAATTATTCATTTTCGGAAATAAGTATAAGAAGGTAAGCACAAGAAATCTGAAGCATCCATTGTCAAAAAGCATGCAGTGTAGACAAAGCCATGCTGGAACTAGCCTAACAAGGTACTCCTGCAACAGCGCAATGATTACAGCGCCAAGAAGGACAAGCTTTGCTACTCGTGGTGGCACACTAAAAATAATAACGAAATAATCCTACACTTATATATCCTACCATTATGATTTGCATGTAACCAAGGTCGCAAACCAAATTGATAATGTCTTGCCCAATTGCTGGGTAGGAAAAAGGTAAAGAACTGAACGTCATCCAATTTTTAGACTAAAGGCACCACCCGCCCGACTTTAAATTAATAAAGCCAACGAGTTCACATGAATAAGTACGATTACATGAGCTGGGCAATACAGCTTAGCCGAACTAAGATAACATGGTGGCGCAGCACCCAAATGAGATCACGACCCCAAAGGCTAAAGGTAGGAAGCTCTGTCGTCTAGGGAGCCGGCATGGTCGAATCAGCCAAGCTTCGCGCGTGAAGACGCCTTAGCTCGCTTGTCAACTCCTGGAGCCCTGCTTGATCCTGGGGCTTTGCGGTAATCGACCACAGCTGCAAGAAGATGGCAATTTTAAAGATCACATCAGCCGGTGAGTTAATCACAATTGATTCGATAGCAAGTTTATTTCTAACATGCCACAGCGCCCATGATTGGGCCAGAAACAGCGCCCAAACCACCCTGTGGTAATTGTTATAGTAGCAAGATGAACAATAACGAAGAACGATAAGTAAACACTGCAGAGGACACGAGATTTAACGTGGAAAAACCCCTCCAACAATGGAGGAGAAAAAACCACGGGCGCCAGCCAGCAATACTTCACTATATCGGGTGAGGTTACAAACGCCGTGGGTTTACAATATCTGGCTTATCCCAAAACGGCGGCTTACAAGAGGAATATATGGAGACATCAAACCCTAGGTCGGCTGCAGTCCAACCCGGAAAAATCCCACCGCGGCGGTACTACCGCCTATCCCAGCGGTAGAACCGCTGGGCGCTCTTCCCACCTCAGCGGTACCGTCGCGGTACCGCACAAGCTCTTCAGAAGGCCATTCTGGCGGTAGCGATAGAGGTAGCGACGGCGGTAGCTCTCAGCGGTAGTACCGCTTAACCCAGCGGTACTACCGCTGGAATTTGGATCACTAGAAAAATAACACTCCACCTTGAGACAAATTCCATCTTGTAGCATGAACTTCAACAATCACCTGAATCAACAAAGAAAACACTTGCTGGCGCCAAACAGCCACTTGGGCTAAACAGTTATACCAACCAAGCTCGAGCAAAGCTCAAACTTGGACACAGGAACAGGCTTTGTCATCATATCAGCAGGATTATCATGAGTACTAATCTTGCATACCTTCAGTTTACCTTCTGCAACCACATGGCGAACATAGTGATACTTAATATCAATGTGTTTTGTCCTCTCATGGAACATCTGATCTTTAGTAAGATAAATAGCACTTTGACTGTCACTAAATAACTGAACGCAAGAATCATCTCCACAAAGCTCAGCAAACAGACCTTTCAGCCAAACAGCTTCTTTACATGCTTCATTAATAGCCATGTACTCAGCCTCAGTAGTAGATTGTGCGGGAACATCCTGCAAACTAGCCTTCCAGCTAACAGCACAACCACCAACAGTAAATACATAACCTGTGAGGGACCTCCTCTTATCCAAGTCGGCAGCATAATCTGAATCCACATAGCCTACGAGTCCCTCACCAATCCTGCCAAACTTCAAGCAAGCTTTAGATGTGCCGCGCAGGTACCTGAAAATCCACTGAACAGCTTTCCAATGTTCTTTACCAGGATTAGCCATGTAACGACTGACCAAACTCATAGCATATGACAGATCAGGACGAGAACAAACCATGGCATACATCAAGGAACCAACAGCACTAGAATAAGGAACTCGAGACATGTACTCAATATCATCATCAGAAGTAGGACATTGCAAAGCTGACAACTTGAAGTGAGAGGCAATAGGTGTACTAACAAACTTTGCATCATGCATATTAAAACGATGAAGAACTTTCTCAATGTACTTTTCCTGACTAAGAAATAGCAAACTAGACTTTCTGTCCCTCTTAATTTCCATGCCTAGTATTTTCTTAGCAGGACCAAGATCCTTCATCTCAAACTCACTACTTAATTGTGCCTTTAAAGTAGTGATCTCTTTCATGCTCTTGGCAGCAATTAACATATCATCAACATATAGCAGCAAATAAATAGGCGATTCATCAACAAACTTCATGTACACACAATTATCATACTGAGATCTCATAAAACCATGTGCAAGCATAAATGAATCAAACCTTTTATACCACTGTCGTGGTGACTGTTTCAGACCATAAAGGGACCTCTTCAACTTGCAAACAAGATCCTCCTTACCAGGCACAACAAAACCTTCAGGCTGGTCCATGTATATCTCCTCTTCCAACTCGCCATGCAAAAACGCAGTCTTAACATCTAACTGCTCAAGTTCAAGATCATGCATAGCAACAATACCAAAGAAAGCACGAATAGAACTATGCTTCACAACTGGGGAGAATACATCAGTATAATCAACACCTGGAATTTGACTGAAACCTTTTGCTACTAACCTTGCCTTAAACCTTGGAGGCTCAACAGGAGACAAACCTTCCTTTCTCTTAGATATCCACTTGCAGCGGACAGCCTTCTTTTGTTTAGGCAAGTGCACAACATCCCATGTGCCATTCTTTCAAGCGATTGCATCTCTTCTTGCATCGCACCTAGCCACTTCTCTTTATCAACCGAAGCAATGGCTTCAGTGTACGTAGCTGGTTCAGCATCTTGCCCACCTGCTCAGCACAACTCAAAGCATAATGAACAATATCACACTCTTCAATTAAACGATTAGGAGGTACAATATTTCTCCTAGAACGGCCAGTGGCAATAGACCGTGCTTGTTGCTGAACAATAGGCGGTGAAGGTGGAACATCAACATCATCATTATTTTCAGGAACCACAATTTCGTTCTCCTTAGCGTGCTCCACCTGCACGCCAATTTCTCTGTTGCTCATCATCAGAAACATTAGGAGAATCAATAGCATCAGAAATATCAGTGGAAGGACTATCATAATACATAACAGCCTCATTAAAAACGACATTCCTGCTTAACAAAACTTTCTTAGTTTCAGGGTTCCACAATTTATATGCCTTAACTCCTGAACCATAACCAAGGAAGATGCACTTAACAGCCCTTGGCTCCAACTTTCCATTATCAACGTGAGCATAAGCAGTGCAACCAAAAACTCTCAACTCAGAATAATCAGCTGGAGTACCAGACCATACCTCAATGGGAGTTTTCTTATCAAGTGGAATGGAAGGTGACCTGTTGATGAGATAACATGCGGTGGAGGCTGCTTCAGCCCAAAAACGCCTATGCATCTTTGCATTAGACAACATGCAGCGAGCCCTCGAAATAATGGTCCTGTTCATGCGTTCAGCCACGCCATTTTGCTGAGGGGTGTACGGTATGGTATGATGTCTTACCATGCCATCGTTGCTGCAAAACTCATCAAATTCATTGGAACAAAATTCCATACCATTGTCAGTACGGAGTATTTTAACCTTCCTTTCAGTTTGTGTTTCTACCATAACTTTCCACTTCTTAAAAACAGCAAAAACATCAGATTTATGTTTCAGAAAATATGGCCACACTTTCCTTGAGTAATCATCAATAATAGTAAGCATGTAATTAGCACCACCATTAGAAGTTCTACGGGACGGACCCCAAACATCAGCATGCACATAATCTAAAATGCCTTTGGTGGTATGAACGGAAGCATTGAATTTAACTCTTTTATGCTTACCAAAAATGCAGTGCTCACAGAACTCAAACTTACTCAAGTCGCAACCATCAATCAGCTCTCTCTTCGCCAATTCTGCCATGCCAAGCTCACTCATATGTCCAAGACGCTTATGCCAAAGGTTAGTCTTACATTCATCAGAACTAACAGCAGTAGCAATACCAGGCAAAGTGCTACCTCTAAGGACATATAATTTCGCAGAATTCATATCACCAATCATAACAATGAGAGAACCCGATGATACCTTCAGAAGTTTGTTCCCACCTTTGTACTTGTACCCGTCACAATCAAGGGTACTGAGAGAGATCAAATTCCTCGCCATGGAGGGTATGTGCTTCACTCCTGTCAATGTGCGTGTCATCCCATCATGGGTCTTGATCTGAACAGATCCAATGCCAGCAATGTTGCACTGGTTGTCATTGCCCACACGCACAAAGTCTCCAGTCTGCACAGACTCATAAGAACTGAACCAATCCTTGTTACAGCAAATATGAAACGAACATGCAGTATCAAGAATCCATTCATCATCACGTGAAACACATGCAGCAAAAACAGCTAAGCAATCTCCATCAGAACTATCACTACCAGCAACAACAGAAGCCTCCCCCTTACCAGAGGCTACGGCAACCTTACCATTACCATCATTATTTTTCTGTTGGTAAGTTCCGTTTCTTTTCTCCTTGTTCTGCAGCTTCCAACAATCATCAATGGTGTGGTTGGATTTCTTACAATACCTGCAGAACTTGTCACGTCCCTTGGACTTTGAGCGACCTCTGTCGGTCTTGCTCTTATCTCTGTTGTTGTTGTAGTGGTAGTTGTCTCGCTGCTCAGGCCTCCCACGGACCTGTAATGCCTCCGCCTTGGAGGACGAACTTTCAGCCTGCACCATAGATTTCATCTTCTCCCTTTGCTGGAGAGCCTCATAAACTTCAGCAAGAGTTAGTTTGTCACGGCTCAACAATATGGTGTCACGAAAATTACTGAAAGAATTAGGCAGCGAGCATAAAAGAAGAAGACCTAAATCCTCATCCTCATACTTAACTTCTATAGACTGCAAATCAGAAACAATCTCTTTCCAGGAGGATAGGTGATCCATTACCGAACCTCCCTCTTGCAGCTTGTGTGAGAACAACTTCATCTTCACGTGCAATCTGCCCGTGAGATCCTTGGACAAACAGATCTCCTCTAGTTTGACCCATAGCTCGGCGGTGGTTTTCTCCTGCAACACTTCCTGCAGAATATTATTGGACAGATGGAGTTGAATCAACGATAAAGCCTTACGGTCTTTCCGCTTCTCCACATCGGTCCAAGTATCCTTCGCCTTTGCGCCGAACGAATCGATCGCTTCATCCAGATCCGAAGATTGGGCGAGAATCGCCCTCATCTTCACCTGCCACAGAGAGAATCTCGTGGTATAGTCCAGCTGCGGTAGATCGAACTTCAATGACGACATCTCGCAAAACCCTAGATCAAACACGGGCTCTGATACCACTTGTTATAGTAGCAAGATGAACAATAACGAAGAACGATAAGTAAACACTGCAGAGGACACGAGATTTAACGTGGAAAAACCCCTCCAACAATGGAGGAGAAAAAACCACGGGCGCCAGCCAGCAATACTTCACTATATCGGGTGAGGTTACAAACGCCGTGGGTTTACAATATCTGGCTTATCCCAAAACGGCGGCTTACAAGAGGAATATATGGAGACATCAAACCCTAGGTCGGCTGCAGTCCAACCGGCAAAATCCCACCGCGGCGGTACTACCGCCTATCCCAGCGGTAGAACCGCTGGGCGCTCTTCCCACCTCAGCGGTACCGTCGGCGGTACCGCCAGCGGTACCAGTTGGTACCGCACAAGCTCTTCAGAAGGCCATTCTGGCGGTAGCGATAGAGGTAGCGACGGCGGTAGCTCTCAGCGGTAGTACCGCTTAACCCAGCGGTACTACCGCTGGAATTTGGATCACTAGAAAAATAACAGTAATGGCCAACAAGACTAGAAAGGATGGTATAGAACTGTACGAAATTAGCCGGACAGCAGTTACACCCGAGTAGCTGGCGCAGCACACTCAAGGCGAATTTAGCTAGGGAGCAAGAAAAAAAGATGTGCGTGGAGTTCTCTAACTGACCACACATAGCACACCTACCATTTGATGGACCATGCATGGTGTCGAATCGCAAGTTGTTCGCTAGTAGGGAGCCTGTCAATGACCATTTGCCAAACAAAGATCTTAATTTTGAGCGGAACCTTAGCAGCCCAAATTTGATTGAAGTGAGCTACCGTCGCCCCTTGCGACAATTTGGTGTACATGGAAGCAACCGTGTATTTCCCAGAAGGGTCAAGTAGCCAGGTGACCTGGCCTTGCTCGTCGGAGAGGGTCAGACGGTCTTGCAGCTCCTGCACCTCATGCCACTACGCAACGCCGGCCAGGTCAAGCGTTCGACGAAGCCTAAGCCCCCCGCTAGCGGCTTTTCGAACCGAGATGGATTGATTATCACAGATGGCAAAGATACGAGGGAATTTGTCTTTGAGAGCCACTTCACCTTGCCACAGGTCAAGCTAGAATAAAGTTCTAGCTCCATTTCCGACGGTGTGTTTCGCGCACAATTTGAACAACGGTTTGATCTTGTTTATACTACGCCAAAACTGAGAGCCGCTCACCTGAGGGCTCCCAAAAATATCATCATTGACCAAGTACTTAGCACGGATAAGACTAGCCCAAATGGACCCATCCAAATGGTAAATCTTCCACACCCACTTAAGCATCAACGCTTTGTTCATAAGCTTGGTATTAACGAGACCGAGGCCCCCCACCTCTTTAGGTCTACACACAGCTGGCTGATGCATGTAAAATGCATACATGAACTTTACATTTTATTACTTGATATTCCAACTTATTTGCATCATATATGGGTTATGTTTATGTTTTATAATGATTTTAGGGGATAATTCACAGTTTCCCCATTTATTTGGAATTAACCCTGCAGAACCAGAAAACCCCCTTTTCCATGTTTTTGACTTTCAGGGACCAAATGACGTCCAAATGACCTAATATTTTACGGGGCCCAATATTTGGAAATAAGAAGACGTACGAGCCAAGGATCCGCGAAAAAGGAAGTCCGAGGAAGAAAATAGATGGTCCCACGCGGCCAGATTCCTTGGCCGTGTGGGACCACCTCTTTTATTCCTCGTGGCTCCGATGTCGTCCGTTTTCGTCTCCGTGGCTTCGTCTTGATATAAAAACGTCTATAAAAATAGTCCCCCGAGGAGTTTCGCGAGGAGGCGGCGGAGAAACACAAAACCACGAAACAGAGAGTCAGAAGGCTGCCGCTGGAGAAGATCGGAGGGGGGAAACGCTGCCGGAATCACTTCCGGAGGGCTCCACCCCCTCCGGCGTGTTCATCATCAACATCTACAACAAGATCATCTCCATCTCTCCACTGTAAACTCTTGGCAAACATGATATATGATGCAATATACTATTCCCTTGATCTATTGTGTCTTCCCATCTATGTTTGAGAAGTGATTTGTTCATGGCAATAGTGAAATAGTTCGTTGATTGGTTGCATACAAGTTTTGTTATCTTTTATGATTGTCTTGATGTACAATGTATGAGTGCACGCATATATTGGGGAATGCATGTAAGGTGATCACCGTAGTGTAATGGATTGAGTAGGATGGGTCAGAGTACTAAGACAGAAACCGTGGTCTGAGACTTGAAGTTACATTATGGGGGATATATATGGGGGACCCTAAACTTAAGGCTATGGTGGGAGAATTATGTCTTAATAATTCTTGTGCTGCACATTTACTTGGCCATGAGATCCATCATAAGAGTTGTGTAATTTGCTCATTTACTTGGCTACACCTATTTATGGCTCCTTCCTAGAAGAAACAATTAAGACTGAAACATGTGCTTTACTAGTTGTGACAGCCACACGAATGAAATAACAATTGCTAGAACATTTGCTCCCTTGAGATATTTGCTACTTGAGATATTTGATACTTGCTACTTTGAGAAACTTGCTTGAGAAAACTGCTGAGAGAAACTTGCTCTAAGAAATTTGCGTTTGAAACTTGATTGAGAAACTTGTTACTAGATAAACCCATTCCACATCACTTGCTTCCATTAGTTAGTTCCTTTTATATTTAAATTTATTGCTTTGCATAAAAGGCCATGTAAGAGGGTTATAGGGCTTTAGAGAATAGATAGTTTACCTTCAGCTCCTCGTGGGTTCGACACTCAAATACTTATCGAATTGTGCTACAGTGATTCCTTGCTCTTGGGGATTATCAAGTACTTTTCTGGCGCCGTTGCCGGGGAGCGTTGTGCTAAGCTTTTATTCTTGTTTGCATTGCATACTAACATATAAATCTAAAACACAAAAAAATTATAAAATGGAAAACAACCAAACAATTATAGAGTTGTATAATATCTATCTTGAGTTAGGACATGGAGTGTTTGAGGAGAAAATTAAATTTTATTTGCATAACAATCATGTTTGTGGTAGTACTAATTCTTTGAACACGTTTATTGCTAATGCTAAGGAAAACCTTAAGCTTGGGGAAGTTTGTTTTGATGAATATGGTATTTTTAGTCCCCCTACTATTGAGGATGAAAGTGATTTAATTGAGTTTGATGATCCATTATGCTCATTAGATGATAAGTCTTTATGTGGTGATTCTATTCAAAACTATGTGGTTATGTTTAACTTTAATGCTTGCAACTATTATGAGAGAGGAAGAGATAAGAATCCCCTTTATGTTTCTATGTTATTTAAAATGCAAGCTATTGATTATTATATGCATTGGTTACCTCAAATTTGTTGTTATTTATTCATATATAAAATTCCAATGCATAGGAAGAGAGTTAGACTTAAAAGTAAATTGTTTAATATTTGTGGTGTGTTCCTTATGCTTTAATTTCCTATTCGGTTTGATCACACCTTTATATCTTTACAACATGTAAAATATCTTTACCTACTGTTTTGTGACAATTAGTTTAAGATTTTCATTTTATATAAAATTTGGGAAAGTAAATGAGAAGGATGAGTAATGGAGAAGTTGGGGTCGACCTTGAACATGTGTTGTTCATGCCAATGGAACCGTTGCAAAGTCTCTATCATTAAAACTTTTCCCAAAGCTAAAACCAAATAAAAAGAGTGTTTATGTTGTATATATTTGCTTCTTCTTTTGCCTTTTTGCTAAATAAAATAAAAAAAATTTTCTTTCTTCTTTGTTTGTTTCTCTTGAACCTTTCTTGGTTTTACTTATTTTTGATTTCTTCAGTTTGATTTTTGGTTTTTGAGTCAAGGTGCTTGTTTACTACTGTAACATCACCTTTGTATCTTATTTTTCATACTTATGGAAAGAATAACCTCTTTTGAGAGATAGGATCAAACAATAGTAATTTGCTGTCCAGAAAACAGATTCCTAAGCTTTACTCCGAAAAATGTTAAAAATCACAGAAAAGGAATTTTGACCTGAAATTTCACGTTAGCAATATTCAGTTATTATTACACATTTCATTAGTTCAAAGTTTTCTGATTTGAGCAACGTAAGTGCCTCTGAAAATTCACTCTTTACGGGCTGTCCAGTTTTTGACAGATTCTGTTTTTATTTTGCATTACTCTCATTACTTGTGTTTTGTGTGGTTCTTTGATCAAAGAGCAATACACAACCATAGTAATATTAGCTAATGTGTAGAATCAACTCATGATATGTCTTTGTTGTACTATGAGGATTTCATTTATGGAGACACTAGCCCCTCTAATCAAGTTTTATGATGAGTTTTGTGTAAAGAGAATTTTCAAGTGGAAGAGTTGAGGGTGATGAACAAATATCAAGAGGGACAAACACTCAAGCTTGGGATGTTACCCCTAGGCTCACCCTACATATATCAAATAAGTACAAGAATTTAAGCTTGGGGATGCCAACCAACTCACTCCAACCATCTTGATACCAAGTAAGAAGCCTAGCTATATGGCTATAAAGAAAGCGTTTTACGGGAGGCAACCCGGTTGTTTTTATTTGTGATTTTCTTTGTGTCCTCTTGCTGTAACAAGAGACTTAGTTTTTAGTTTAGTTTCTGGAATTTTTAATAAAGTGCCAAGTTTTACCCATTTTGGTTTGAAAAAGTTGCTTATAGCATTCGGAGATTTTATTCCTGCACGAATCTGTGCACGGTATGATTTTTAATTCTTATTCTGTAACTCCGAATGAGCTGATATTTGAACTATAGTTGCAACTTTTCATCCTCTGTATGCATGAATTTTTTGGAATTTTTAGACAAAGTTAAGTAGGGTAGAAAAATTCGTTTTGCTGCTGCTGTTTTTCTGGACAGATTCTGTCCCATTTTGTTTGATGCATTTTTTAAACTTTTAAGTTGAATATTTTTGATCCAATTGAGTTTATAAGTAGACATACAACATTATACACTTTCTGGACATTCATATTAATTTTTGTCTAAGGATTATATGCAGCAAGAAATGTATTTGTGTATCACTACTAATGTCACCCCACAGAAAAGAAATGGGAGAAACGGTGTTTTGAAGTTTTTTCACAGGGATTAGAGGAGATGCACCAAGAGCTATCCAAGGATGGTGAAGACCATAAGCTTGGGGATGTGAAGACAACCCCACTGGACCTACACACTCTCGGTTTGTACACGTTTAATTTCTGTTTTTCGATCAATGCACCTTATCGCATAAACTTGGAGCGTCTTTTGTTTGCTTTTTATTTTGGTTTGATTTTTATTTTGTGAGACCACCACCATCATTTATATATGAAAGAGGTACTGGAAATTTGGGTTGAATTAAGTTGGATGCTATTAAAAGATTGGGAAAGGGATGTTTAACTTGATTCAAAAAGATACATATAGTTGCATGATTCATATGCTTTGTTAATGAGTGTTAATATGCAAGTGTTTTATCAAGAGCTATCTTTTATTCATGTTTTGGTGCTGAATGTTACTTTACTTTGTTTAACATGGATTGGTTAGTTCTATGGACACTCATGCATGCATTTAGACGGCCAACTTTCTCCCTCTTGCTAGCCCAAAAATTCCAACAAGTAAAAACTTGTTTCCAACACCTTCAACCAAAGTTTTTCCAGTGAGTCCACCATATCTACCTATTAGCTTTATGCTATTCCGAGTATGTTTATCATGATATTTGTGTTATCTATACCTCTGAAAGAGAATGCTTATGTTGTTGATTGTCATGGGAAAAGTTGGTTATAGAGCTCTGATACGTCTCCAACGTATCTATAATTTCTTATGATCCATGCTAATATTATACCAATTGTCACATGTTTTATATACACTTTATATCATATTATGACATTTATTGGACTAACCTATTAACAAGATGCCACAGTGCCAGTTTCTGTTTATTATGTCTGTGTATTGCAGAAAAGACCCGAAAACCAAAGTGCTCGGAAAAATCCAGAAAATTTACAGAAATTCTATTTCGCCAGAAGACCCGCGGAGCCAGAAGGGCAAGTCCAGCGGAGGCCCACGGCCTCCTCACCATGCCGTTGTGCGGCCTGGAGGGGGGTGGCGCCGCCATGTGGTGAGGCCGCCTCGTGCATGCCCTCGCGTTGCCATTTGGCCTATATATTGCTACTGCCCCGAAAACCCTAGAGGAATCGACGATTTCTCTAGGATAGTTCCGTAGCTCCGCCGCCACCAAAAACCCTAATTCAGGGGACAGAAGTCTCTGTTTTGGCACCCTGCCGGGACGGGGAATTGCCCCCGGAGCCATCTCCATCGACTCCACCGCCATCTTCATCGCCGTTGCTGCCTCCCATGATGAGGAGGGAGTAGTTCTCCCCCGAGGCTGAGGGCTTTACCGGTAGCTATGTAGTTTATCTCTCTCTCCCATGGTGTGATCTTTATGTGATCATGAGCATTGCTAGTATCGCTGAATTCATATGTAATGTTTATGCTACTCAAGTGATTTTATCTAGTTTCTGGAGTCATTGTGACAACACTGTATTAAGGTGACAGTGTGGGTACTTGTGTGTGACTCTATAAATAATTTAGATATTATCATGGCTTATTCTTTGTGGAATTGTGGTGTTTGTTTACTCAGACTTTGAGGTGTGCTTTTGTAGCCCTACGCATAGTACTCTTGTTTCACCAAGAAGGAGAATAATCCCGAGTAGCACTTACTTGCGTTCAGTTGTGCTAAAATGTTGAGAGATACCACTTGTGAAATTATGATCCCTAGGCCTTGTTTCTAAGCATTGAAACACCGTTTACAACAAGTTCTGCTACATGTTTGCTTGCTGCCTTTTTTATTTCAGATTGCAATTACTACTTATAATCATCCATATTACTTGTATTTCACTATCTCTTCGCCGAAATAGTGCACCTATACATCTGACAAGTGTATTAGGTGTGTTGGGGACACAAGAGACTTCTTGTATCTTAATTGCAGGGTTGTTTGAGAGGGATATCTTTGACCTCTACATCCCTGAGTTCGATAAACCTTGGGTGATTCACTTAAGGGAAACTTGCTGTTGTTCTACAAACCTCTGCACTTGGAGGCCCAACACTGTCTACAAGAATAGAAGCGTGCGTAGACATCAAGCTCTCACGAACTTGATGCACACTTTACTTTTATTGCATAAAATAAACATGACCCATTGTGATTAAAATTATGATGTTGTGGGCTTGACAAATGTCTTGGGTTGGGAGTTAGCTCATATGTGCTGTCACATGGCAAGCTTTCAACATCCTCTTCATTTTATTTAGTTGATATCATGTACTTTTGTTTATGGATGCTTATCATGGGTGAAATAAATGTGGAGACAAAGCAAGTTTAAATGAGTTTGTATAAATGGTTAGAGAGACGCCTGGGCCGCTAATCTAAGCCATGCATCATTCATGGTGGAAATTTACTTACATACTATGTTGAACCTTCAGTGATGCACCTTACAATAAAAAGCTATACCAATGGTAAATAAAAGGGTGTTGAGATTGTTCATTTTGTTTGTTTGTCTTGTCATTTTGATATGGGCTTGTTCCATATCCTGGTACAAGAGGTACCCCAGTTGACGCTCTTAATGGTGCTATTATTACTTACAATGATATTTAACTTGAACTTACTTTGTTTCCCAAGTTGAGTAACACCATGGTGTAGGTACTTGTATTCAAGGGGCATGAGACATTCAACCTATACTTTGTCAAGCACACTACTCATATTTGCTTTCACTTTAAACTTTAATCATTCAAGATGCTATGATAGGGTAATGAGAGCTTGACACCAAGGATTACCACATTGCAATCATTAACTTAAGTAGAAGAGTTTGGAAGTTAGATGAAACTTATTCATGCTTTACCTCTACTCACTTATATATCTTTCCAAAGTTTCCACCTTTTATATTCAGATTTTCATGAATACTCTATGACCATTATAGGATGTTCTTACTTTTCATTATGCATACATGTGGTCCATAGTACCTTCTTTCTTTCATGTTACATTTTGTGAATTATCATTTAACATCCTTTCATTGAATATTTGATATCACTTCATAATCATCTTTGATATCCCCCATCTTGTATATTGCTACTCCTTTAAGAATGAATCATTTGACTTTTTGTAGCAATAGTAATCATCTTTGATATCCATTGATAGTATTAAAATGCAAAGTCCATGTTAGTTTTATCACCTTCATACTCGAGGACGAGTATAGGTTAAGCTTGGGGATGATGATGCATGTAAAATGCATACATGAACTTTACATTTTATTACTTGATATTCCAACTTATTTGCATCATATATGGGTTATTTTTATGTTTTATAATGATTTTAGGGGATAATTCACAGTTTCCCCATTTATTTGGAATTAACCCTGCAGAACCAGAAACCCCCTTTTCCATGTTTTTGACTTTCAGGGACCAAACGACGTCCAAATGACCTAATATTTTACGGGGCCCAATATTTGGAAATAAAAAGACGTACGAGCCAAGGATCCGCGAAAAAGGAAGTCCGAGGAAGAAAATAGATGGTCCCACGCGGCCAGATTCCTTGGCCGTGTGGGACCACCTCTTTTATTCTTCGTGGCTCCGATGCCGTCCGTTTTCGTCTCCGTGGCTTCGTCTTGACCTAAAAACGTATATAAAAATAGTCCCCCAAGGAGTTTCGCGAGGAGGCGGCGGAGAAACACAAAACCACGAAACTGAGAGTCAGAAGGCTGGCGCCGGAGAAGATCGGAGGGGGAAACGCCGCCGGAATCACCTCCGGAGGGCTCCACCCCCCTCCGGCGTGTTCATCATCAACATCTACAGCAAGATCATCTCCATCTCTCCACTGTAAACTCTAGGCAAACATGATATATGATGCAATATATTATTCCCTTGATCTATTGTGTCTCCCCATCTATGTTTGAGAAGTGATTTGTTCATGGCAATAGTGAAATAGTTCGTTGATTGGTTGCATACAAGTTTTGTTATCTTTTATGATTGTCTTGATGTACAATGTATGAGTGCACACATATATTGGGGAATGCATGTAAGGTGATCACCGTAGTGTAATGGATTGAGTAGGACGGGTCGGAGTACTAAGACAGAAACCGTGGTCTGAGACTTGAAGTTACATTATGGGGGATATATATGGGGGACCCTAGAACTTAAGGCTATGGTGGGACAATTATGTCTTAATAATTCTTGTGCTGCACATTTACTTGGCCATGAGATCCATCATAAGAGTTGTGTAATTTGCTCATTTACTTGGCTACACCTATTTATGGCTCCTTCCTAGAAGAAACAATTAAAACTGAAACATGTGCTTCACTAATTGTGACAACCACACGAATGAAATAACAATTGCTAGAACATTTGCTCCCTTGAGATATTTGATACTTGCTACTTTGAGAAACTTGCTTGAGAAAACTGCTGAGAGAAACTTGCTCTAAGAAATTTGCGGTTGAAACTTGATTGAGAAACTTGTTACTAGATAAACCCATTCCACATCACTTGCTTCCATTAGTTAGTTTCTTTCATATTTAAATTTATTGCTTTGCATAAAAGGCCATGTAAGAGGGTTATAGGGCTTTAGAGAATAGATAGTTTACCTTCAGCTCCTTGTGGGTTCGACACTCAAATACTTATCGAATTGTGCTACAGTGATTCCTTGCTCTTGGGGATTATCACTGGCCAATTCAGCAGATGGTACTTGCGCTTCGGCCCCGAGCCTTCCCAGTAAAACCTAGCTTGGTGTGAGTCAAATTTTTCATGAACCCCATCTTGAAGAAGAAAATCCCCATAGCGAAGATAGGTAAACTGTTCAGGCATGCGTTACATAAAATGAGCCTGCCCCCCACGGATAGGAACCTACCCATCCATGGTTCGACACGTCCTGCAAGTTTCAGGACCAAGAAATTCCGCTGCTTCACCGTCAGCTTTCTGTCAGACACCGGCAGACCTAGGTAAGGGGAAGGGAAGGAACCCAGTTTGCAGTTAAGCAGGCGGGCAATCCGAATCTGTTCCTCAGGAGGCTGGTCTAAGACGGTGATCTCACTTTTATGATAGTTGATTTTTAGCCCAGACATGTCCTCAAAGCACATCAAAATGAACTTTAAGTTTGCGATTTGCAGTTTGTTGTTTTGAATAAGGATGAGCGTGTCGTCGGCGTATTGGAGGTGCGAGACCCCACCCAGCACCAAGTATGGCACCACTTGGTGCCGCATTAGAGGCCGAAGTCAGCATCACCGAGAGAGCCTCCACAACAAAGTTAAACATAAGTGGAGAAAGAGGGTCCCCTTGACGCACTCCCCTCTTGTTTCTGTAGTAAGGGCCAAGCTCGCCATTAATAGAGATGGCCGTTTGTCCCCCTTGGACAAGCTGGGAAATTATGTGGATGAAACCTGCGTCAAAGTTCTTTCGACGCAGAACCTCAAGCAGGAAGTCCCAATTTACCCTGTCATAGGCATTTTCGAAGTCTAGCTTGAGCAGAATACTGCCCAGTTTATTTGAAGTCCGCTCGTGAACAATCTCTTGAAGAGCTAGCGCACCGTCTAGAATATACCGGCCCTTTATGAAGGCAGTCTGATTGGGACTGATAATGCGGTTCGCAATCGGGTCCAGTCTGTGAGCAAAGGCTTTAGAGACAATTTTGAAGATCACATTGATCAACACTATCAGACGAAACTGAGAGATTAGGTCCGCCCCCGGAACCTTTGGGATGAGAGATAGAACCCCAAAATTGAGTCTGGATATGTCGATTCTGCCTAGGATGAAGTCATTAAGAATGTGAAGGACCCCATCCAATTGTTGGAGTATATTGTTCCATTTGATAACCAAATCATTTAAATGTTGTAGAATATAACTGCATTAACCAATGGTTCACTACTACCAGAATGTACAATCCTCCCATCACAGTAGACAAGAAACACCTTTGGGTGAAGAGATTTTTTTTTGAAACGGGAGGTGATGTCTACGCACGCTTCTATTCTTGTAGACAGTGTTGGACCTCCAAGTGCAGAGGTTTGTAGAACAGCAGCAAGTTTCCCTTAAGTGAATCACCCAAGGTTTATCGAACTCAGGGAGGTAGAGGTCAAAGATATCCCTCTCAAGCAATCCTGCAATTAAGATACAAGAAGTATCTTGTGTCCCCAACACACCCAATACACTTGTCAGGTGTATAGGTGCACTAGTTCGGCGAAGAGATATTAAAATACAAGTAATATGGATGATTATAAGTGGTAATTGCAATCTGAAATAAAAATGGCAGCAAGCAAACATGTAGCAGAACTGGTTGTAAATGGTGTTTCAATGCTTAGAAACAAGTCCTAGGGATCATACTTTCACTAGTGGACACTCTCAACAATAATAATATAATTGAATACATAGATATTTCCTCTTCACTATGCTACTCTGAGTTATTCTCTCGTTGGATAACGAACACCAATCCACCGCGTAGGGCTATAAAAGCACACCTTAAAGTCGCATTCCACATCTAGGGAACCCCACACTGTCAACTTGAGCGCCCTAAATAGTACTAGACAAGCACCGCAATTTCATAGAGACATCCAACGCAAATAATAACTCATGATAAGTATTCCTGTTATCTTTAGCCTAAGAGCCACACAGGGCGCACACTGTCAACTTCGCACCGTGGGACAAAGGTGACTCCGGAGATTACATTAATAAAACCACTTGAGTAGCATATAAGATAATGAAGAGTAACATCTATGGATTCAACTAGATTACAAAGCTCATGATCACATAAAGATCACACCATGGGAGAGAGAGATAAACAACATAGCTACCGGTAGAGCCCTCAGCCCCGATGAAGAACTACTCCCTCCTCATCATGGGAGGCAGCAACGGCGATGATGGAGGCAGTGGCGTCGATGGAGATGGCTCCGGGGGCAATTCCCCGTCCCGGCAAGGTGCCGAAACAGAGATTTCTGTCCCCCGAATTAGGGTTTTTGGTGGCGGTGGAGCTCTGGAACTTTTCTGGGGTAATCGTCGATTCTTCTGTGAGTTTTAGGTCAGGGGCAATATATAGTCCAAAGGACGTCACGAGGCGGTGCACGCGGAGGCGACACCACCCCTCGGCACCGGTGGGCCCTTGGCCACGCCGAGCCCACGTGTGGAGCCCTCGTGGCTCCACTTCATCTCTCCTTCGGACTCCAGGTGTCTTCTGATAAAATAGGGGCCTCCGTAAATTTTCGTCCAATTCCGAGAATATTTCCAGACTAGCTTTTCTGGAATACAAAAACAGCAGAAAACAGGAACTGGCACTGTGGCATCTTGTTAATAGGTTAGTCCCAGAAAATGTATAAAAATGATATAAAGTGTATATAAAACATGTAGCAATTGATATAAAACATGCATGGAACATCAAAAATTATAGATACGTTTGAGACGTATCAGCATCCCCAAGCTTAGTTCCTGCTCGTCCTCGAGTAGGTAAACGATAAAAACAAAATAATTTTTGAGGTGACATGCTACCATCATAATCTTGATCATATAATATTGCAAGGCACATGTAAATGAATGAAGTGATCCAAGTCAATGGTCTATATTTGCTACCAAATAGATAATGAGTAAACAATGAATCACACAAGCTAAACGTTTTCATGAATAGTACTTTTGAGACAAGCATCAAACAGTTTTGCATAAGTGTTAACTCATAAAGCAATAGTCTGTAATAAAAGGTATTTAATCAACACAAAGGAAGAATTAAGTTTCAGCATTTGTTTCAACTTTCAACATATTTATCTCATGGATATCGTCAACACAAAGTAGTATAACAAGTCCAATACGTAGCATATAACGCATGTTGTAACAAAGTTGACACTAGTGTTTGCTTGTGGAAGACAGAAAGAATAGGAAAACTGACTCAACATAAAAGTAAAAGAAAGACCCTTCGCAGAGGGAAGCAGGGATTAAGTCATGTGCTAGAGCTTTTAGGTTTTTGAAAGCATATAGAGATTGCATAAAATATTTGATACTCCTCCCAACCTTGCTAACACAAGCCATGGCTAACCGAATCCTCGGGTGCCTTCCATCAATCACATACCATGGAGGAGTATCTATTTTTGAGAGGTGTTTGTTAATTGTCAACGAATGGTAGTGGGTGAGAACAGTATTCTACCTGTCAAACGGACTTTTAAGAGCGGCTCCCATGAAGGACGTTATTTCTACCAGCAAGGCAGATCATCCCTCTTTCTCTTTGGTTTACACACATGCAGGTATTTCACTGTTTGTCATTGCTTACTGATGAATCAGGGCAAAAGTGTGAAGAGAATTAATGGTTAAAGTTGTAATTAATTGGGACTGGGCACCCCGTTGCCAGCTCTTTTTGCAAAATTAGAGGATAAGCGGATGTATATGCCGCTAGTCCAGGTGTAAAAGTCCATTTGACAAATAGAATAAAGAATAACCACACTAATTCCTCATGAGCTAGTAAACATTGACACAAAAAGGGAATAATAACATTTTGAATAATTTAAAGGTAGCACATGAAAAATTTACTTGGAGTGGCAAGGAAATACCACATATAGGTAGTTATGGTGGACACAAATGGCATGGATTTTGGCTCAAGGATTTGGATGCACGAGAAGCATTCCCTCTCAGTACAGAGTTTAGGCTAGCAAGGTTTATGTAAGCAAACAAGAATATCAACCCGTACACCAAGTTTTATATGACAAACATATTGCAAACGTTATAAGACTTCATACCGTCTTCCTTGTTAACCAAACCCTGTTATTAGAAAATATCTAGACCTTAGAGATACCACCGATGCAAACCAAATTTTCAACAAGCTTTACGGTAGTTCTTCACTAATAGGCTTAACTCATGTGATGCACAAATTTAATCATGATCTACTTGTTAACTCAAAACAATTGACAAGCATCAAGTTATCCAAATTAGTGATCTACAAGATTAAGCAAGTTTTTCCTTATACCAATTACCACATGCAACATTTTCTGAACCAACCAAACACCAATCAATTTATTTAATCAACTCTCCAAACAAATATAAGTGAAGCAAGAGAGTACTTTCTACAAAAGAAAGCTAATAGCTCTGACAAGAGATACATGAAAACAAGAGCTAAAAGCTGAACATCGCTAGATATGAATACTCAACAAATATAAGTGAAGAATAGGAGTATTCTCATGAAAAAGCGGAGCGTGTCTCTCTCCCAATCAAGAATGCTAGGGTCCAGTCAAGCTTTATTGAAAATAAAAGTACAATACTGAAAATAAAAGCACACAGACGCTCCAAGAAAAGCACATATGATGTGAAAGAATTAAAATATAGTTTCACTAGAGATGACCTGATAATTTTGCCGATGAAGAAGGGGATGCCTTGGGCATCCCCAAGCTTAGACGCTTGAGTCTTCTTGAAATATGCTGGGGAGATCCATGGGAGCCTCCCCAAGCTTAAGCTCTTCACTCTTCTCCATCCTATTATATCATCCTTCTCTCTTGACCCTTGAAAACTTCCGTCACACCAAACTCAAAGCAAATCTCATTAGAGGGTTAGTGCATAATCAAAAATTCACATGTTCTATAAAGACGCAATATGACTTGTTACTTTAAACATTAGCTACAGCCACTGATGTTATGTGAAGCTCTTCCACCCAAAAAGAATTTCACTCAACACTAGTAAAAGAGAGAATGCAAAATAAAAAGGCATAATCTGTCTAAAACAGAACAGTCCGCAAAGACGAATTTTTTCGAGGCACTTACAACGCTCAGATCGAAAAACTTTGAACTAATGAAAGATTCAGACATTCATAAAGATTACGCACAAAATTTTCAGATTTAATTAACAATCTGGTGATTTTAGGAATTTCGTACAGTGAACAGCAAAAATCTGTTTCTGCGCAGCAATCAAAATTAAGCATCATCTTAACACTAGAGGCTACTCTTGGCACAACAATGCGAGAAAATAAAGATACAAAGGAGTTGCTACAGAAGTAAACAAACTCCTTGACTCAAATAAAGAAAAATTGCAGAAATAAAAATAATGGGTTGCCTCCCATAAGCGCTTTTCTTTAACGCCTTTTAGCTAGGCACAGTGATTTTGATGATGCTCTCATATGTATAAGAGGTGAATATGAAAGAGCATCAAGAAGCAAATATCAAACACATTTAAGTCTAACCCACTTCCTATGCAAAGGAATCTTGTAAGAAAATAAATCAATAAAGCACAAAGTGACTATCATAGGAAGGCAAAACAAGTGCAACATCAAAACCTTCAACATAAAGAGAGGAGACTTAATATTATTGTGATGTATGAATCCATGTCTCCCTCTCTCATAATAACTTCTAGTAGCATCATTGATAAAATCCACAATATAACCATCACATGAAACATTCTTATCATGACCCATATGCATAAAGGTATCAATATTTTCCACATAAGCAAAATCCTTCTTATTAATAACAATGGGAGTAGGATCATCATAAAGAACTCGAACATGATAGACAAGTTGTATATTAGAGGGATGGTTTTGGAAATCCCTCCATAATTATGACAAGTTTCATGAGGATGATTGTAATTATAACCTATGTCATAGTTATCTTTATAATAATTATCAAAGACTGGAGGCATAGTATCATCATAAACAATAGAATAGTTATCTTCCAAAGTGTGTTCATTTGTAAACATATCATCATCATTTTTACTAGAAGGAGAGGTCTCAAATATATAATCATCGGTAGCAAAAGGATTTTCAAAAACATCACTAGGAGGAGAGGTTTCAAATATATAATTATTACTAGCAAAAGGATTTTCAAACACCTCATCCCCAAGCTTAAGCTTCCTATATCATCATTGGAAGGAACATGGATAGTACTAATAGTATAGCAATTATTAACATCATCATTTTCAGAATTGGTACCCAAAAGATTTTCAATATCAAAAGTAGTGTGCTTTTCCCAATCATGATCACTACTATAAGTAACAGGCATAGGATCATCATCGAATTCAGACTCATCAGCAACAACTATAATAGGAGTAACATGCTTAGGGGAAGATACCGTTTCCTCTCTCCTTTTACTCCTCTTCTTCTTCTTCTTCTTTCCCTCTTTAGGAGGGAGAGGCTTGAAAGGAGGCTTCACCACATACCCTGGTTTATTGTTAGAAACAATAGAAGAAGCTTGGGAGGATTCCTCTTTTCATTAATAAGAGTAAAACAAACATTAGTCCTTTCATATTTTGGTAAAGTCGATCCATCTTTTATAATATTTTGTATGTAAGTGTTGGCATGGCAATTGTTAGCACAATAGAGATGACATCCATGCAATACGCTATTCATATCAAAAGCACTCATATCTAACGAAGAAGTTTTTCTTGATAACTCTTCACACCCCAAAAATAATGTAAGTTCATCATGCTGATTAGGAGTGATCATGTTATCACAAAAGTCTTCCGCAATATCCTTATTAGAACCTGAGCATTGGAATTCGAAGTGACCCTTTTTATAGCAAAGTTCACAAATAAAAGGATAGAGGGCACAAACTTTTTCAGCAAGATCATTTAGAGCCCTGTGCCACATTCTAGTTTTTTCATTCCTATGATTGATACAATAATCTTCTTCGATTTGATTCTTTTCACAAGGTCTAAGTGCTCCACAAAAATTAACATGCTTATAAGAAATAGTATTTTCGGAAGTTTGAGCATGTTTATTGCAATCATTAGTAACAATTATTTCCTCAGAAAGCCCATGGTTAGGACATTTGAGTATTAATGTTTTCAGTCTTTCCCAAGCTTGAGCAATGCTTTCTCCATCACGAGGACAAAAATTATAAATGTAATTCCTATCTTAATGCATTTCATAAGGAGGATAAAATTTAGAGTCAAAGAGAAATTCAAGCTCCTTCCACTCCGAATGATGAGGATCATCCAGTAGATCATACCACTCCCTAGCTTTGTCCTTAAGTGACAATGGAAATAATTTCTTCATGGCATTTTCCCTTGATAAACCTGCAACCTTAAACAACTCACAAAGTTTTGTAAGTTTCAACAAGTGATCACGTGGATGGACTGTTCCATCCCCTGCATAACATTCATCCATAACCTTTTCAACAATTTCCATAGGTATTTCAAAAGGAATACTTTCAGTAGGTGGATTTAGAATATCACAAGCATCATTAGAATTATCACGTATGGGAGACAAAGTATTATCAAAGCAAATTTTCTCCTCCAAAGCTGGGGAACTAAAAAGATCATTTTTATCAAAACCGGCTTCCCCAAGCTTAGATTTTTCCATAGCATTAGCAATAATGGTGTTCAAACAATTCATGCTAATAACATTGTTACCACTATTATGCAAACAAATTTCCATAGGTTTTTTAATTTTCTCTTCAAAAACATCATGTCCTAATTCAATATAAAGTTCATAAAGATCTCTAATTTTTTTGTTGTTTTCCATTAAGCCTAACTAGTGAAATAAAAACAAGAAACAAAAAGATATAATTGCAGAATCTAAATGAAATACCTTCGAGCACTCACACGTCAACAACAGTGCTAGAAAATAGCTAAGTAGCTGGAGGATGTGAGTACCTTTTACCTTACCTCCCCGGCAACGGCGCCAGAAAAGTGCTGTTGCAGGGAGTTAGAGGAGCTCTCAGAAATATTTCTTCTCCTCGGCAACGGCGCCAGAAAATAGCTTGATGTCTACGCACGCTTCTATTCTTGTAGACAGTGTTGGGCCTTCAAGTGCAGAGGTTTGTAGAACAGCAGCAAGTTTCCCTTAAGTGAATCACCCAAGGTTTATCGAACTCAGGGAGGTAGAGGTCAAAGATATCCCTCTGAAGCAACCCTGCAATTAAGATACAAGAAGTCTATTGTGTCCCCAACACACCCAATACACTTGTCAGGTGTATAGGTGCACTAGTTCGGCGAAGAGATATTAAAATACAATTAATATGGATGATTATAAGTGGTAATTGCAATCTGAAATAAAAATGGCAGCAAGCAAACATGTAGCAGAACTGGTTGTAAACGGTGTTTCAATGCTTAGAAACAAGGCCTAGGGATCATACTTTCACTAGTGGACACTCTCAACAATAATAATATAATTGAATACATAGATATTTCTTCTTCACTATGCTACTCTGAGTTATTCTCTCGTTGGATAACGAACACCAATCCACCGCGTAGGGCTATAAAAGCACACCTTAAAGTCGCATTCCACATCTAGGGAACCCCACACTGTCAACTTGAGCGCCCTAAATAGTACTAGACAAACACCGCAATTTCATAGAGATCCAACGCAAATAATAACTCATGATAAGTATTCATGTTATCTTTAGCCTAAGAGCCACACACGGGGCGCACACTGTCAACTTCGCACCGTGGGACAAAGGTGACTCCGGAGATTATATTAATAAAACCACTTGAGTAGCATATAAGATAATGAAGAATAACATCTATGGATTCAACTAGATTACAAAGCTCATGATCACATAAAGATCACACCATGGGAGAGAGAGATAAACCACATAGCTACCGGTAGAGCCCTCAGCCCCGATGAAGAACTACTCCCTCCTCATCATGGGAGGCAGCAACGGCGATGATGGAGGCGGTGGCGTCGATGGAGATGGCTCCAGGGGCAATTCCCCGTCCCGGCAAGGTGCCGAAACAGAGACTTCTGTCCCCCGAATTAGGCTTTTTGGTGGCGGCGGAGCTCTGGAACTTTTCTGGGGAAATCGTCGATTCTTCTGTGAGTTTTAGGTCAGGGGCAATATATAGTCCAAAGGGCGTCGCGAGGCGGTGCATGAGGAGGCGACACCACCCTCGGCGCCGGTGGGCCCTTGGCCGCGCCGAGCCCACGTGTGGAGCCCTCGTGGCTCCACTTCATCTCTCCTTCGGACTCCAGGTGTCTTCTGATAAAATAGGGGCCTCCGTAAATTTTCGTCCAATTCCGAGAATATTTCCAGACTAGCTTTTCTGGAATACAAAAACAGCAGAAAACAGGAACTGGCACTGTGGCATCTTGTTAATAGGTTAGTCCCAGAAAATGTATAAAAATGATATAAAGTGTATATAAAACATGTAGCAATTGATATAAAACATGCATGGAACATCAAAAATTATAGATACGTTTGAGACGTATCAGGAGGCAAAAGTTTTGCCCTTTAGAGCATCTCCACCGGCACCCTCCAAATGACCCCCCAAAGGCCCATTGGGGGTCCGGTCGCAAAAAATCGCCCCCAGCGGCAACCCCCAAAGGGTCGGCCGGAGTAAAATCGTGCCCGACACCCCCGAAAGGGCCTCCAAGTTTGGAGGCCCTCTTGGGGTGCCGGACATGGGGCGGACATGCCCTCCGACAGGTCTGGCCCGCCCGTCATAAACACAGCACCAGCGCGCCCAATTCCCCTTCCTCTACATTGCCGCCCCCGGCGCCAAAATTCTCGATCTTCCCTCCATTTCCAAAACCCTTGCACCGCCGCCGCGACCTCCTCGCCTTCCGCCTTCCGCGACCATGCCACCAAAGGCCCCCGACCTGTCAAAACCGAAGGGTCGCAAGCCGCCGGCATCGTTGCAGCCGAAGAAGAAGGCGATGAAGCGGGAGCCGCAGGAGCTTTCGGTGCCGCCGGTCAAGGCACCACTGAGCCAGGCCGAGCTGCGCATAGCCGCTTCCCACCTTCGGCAAATCAGGTGACTGAAGGCGAAGGACAAGGCGGCGAATGAGCCCTCGCCAAAAGATATTTGACTTGTGTTTGTTTGCACAGTTGAACGATGCCCACTACATGTACATCGACTTGGTGATGGATCATAAAAAGCCATACAAGTTGATGCATTGTTGGGAAGCGCTTCACGATTGCCCGAAATGGAGGAGTCATTGCAAGGATGGGGCCGAGGGAGATGAAAGAAAGATGTTGGCCGCCAGCGCGGATTGTCCAGCGATGGGAGTCAAGGCGTGCAAGGCGGCCGCCAGGGCTGGCAAGAAGACGACTGCCTCCTCGTGTAGTATCCAAGAGTCGGTCGTGCTCTACGTCAACGAGGTGTCCGCGGTGACGGCCTAGAAGTTGAAGTTACATGCCGCGGCCGAAAAAAAAGTGGGACACCTTCTTCGAGATGCAAAAGAACAGGATCAAGGCCCATGAGAAGAAGGAGGAGTGTCTGCTCATGGCAACCAACACGAGCGACATGAGCCCCAATCAGAAGGCCTACTTTGTATCCGAACAGAGGCGCATTCAGGCTGAGAAGGCGGCGGCCGAGGAATCCGAAGAGGAAGGCGAAGAGGAAGAAGGATGGACGAGGAAGCCGACGCGTGATCGGCATGCACCATTGCGCCGGGGGGCGCTCTTTTGATGGCCGACATTGGAGACTAGTTCTCCGGCCGGTTCTAAGCTATTTTGATGGCAGGCATTGGAGACTTGTTCTCCGGCGCGGTCAAAACTATGTCATGGAAGGGATTTGATACTTGTTATCCGGCGCGGTTGAACGATTTGGTAGCATCCAATTATTACAGAACTAGAAACTATTGGAGACTTTTATTAATGCATGCATCCAATTTTACATACGATTACAACTAGAAACTAAGAACACTACTCGTCGTCATCGGAGTCAGCCTTGAGTGGCGGTGTTCCAGGCCCGTCGTCCGTCGGCGCCGCGTCTGGAGTTCCCGGCTGCCACTCCGGTGATGCTGCCTGGGGGACGGCCGGTGCTGCATGTGCACCAACCGTACGGGACGGCCACGGGGACCAAGGTTCCCACGGTGAGAAAGCAGGGTGTGCCAGTGATGGAGTTGCGGGCTCGCCGTCCTGCTCCTGTTTGGCCTCGGCGTCCTGCTCCTGATCGGCGGCCACCATGGCTCCTGCTCCTGATCGGCCATCACGGGCTCCTTCTCTTGCTCCTGATATGCCACCACGGCCTCCTTCTCAGGCAACGCCATGGCTAGCGAGTTGTGGGCGGTGGTTCGCGGAGAGAATGTGAGCGACGTGCGGCCAAAAAGGATGGTTATATTGCTGCGAAGCGGTGCGAACGCCACCCCGAAGCGACGCGGCGGCGGTTGCACGTCCAAACGAACCGCCGTGTTCCGACGCGAGGCGAAGGTGAACCGGCGGCGGTTCCTGTGCCCGCAAGGTGTTCGATCTAATGCTCAAAATTAGGTTCGTTTAGGGGGTGGGCCTTTGGGGTGCGCCGTTGTGGGCTGCGCCCTCCATTCGGGCGAACACATGTCCGGCACCCCCAGTTAGGCCTCAATTGAGGGGTGCCGGACACTCATTTGGAGGGTGCCGGTGGAGATGCTCTTATATTAATTAAGAAGGAGTTGCAAGAATGCAATTTTAGGACGGACTCATTATTACAAGTGAACTACTCTCGCGGCATCAAGTTGCGCAAACATTTGACACCGCTAGAACCCACAACCGGGCCTCATTCTTAATTCTATCTAGGATCACGAAAGGCGGCGAACACTTGTTTTTGAAGACTCTTGCATTCCGCTCATTCCACACCTCCCAAGTGGTGAGGAGAGTGATGGAAGCTACCGCCCTCCGGTGAGGGGAGGAGACATCCGCCATCTTGAGTCACCACTCGTTGAAAGAGAGGTTCGTCCAAGAGCCCGGGTCGATGGTATGTAGCCCTAGCCAATCCTTTATCATTCCCCAAGTTCCCCTTTGTGGTTATTTGTTTTATAAATCATCAGTTGCCAAAAAAAACATGTTCTGCATGTACAGCACATCATGACCGCATATTGATGGTTTAATCCTACTGGATGGGCTAGAAATTTGAGCACTGCAACCAAAATTTCACCTAGATTATCAACGCATCTAGAGATGCATGTGTTATATGCTGACATCGTTGCCCTTACAGCTGGATACGGAGTACCCATTGTTAGCATCTCAGTCATCCTAGTTCCGTTACAACTTGTAACATACTGTCCACGTTTGCGTTCTTCTGCGGAAGAAGGGGCGATCTGGTGGCAAATCGGCTAGGAGCTGACAACGAACTACGTTCGACATCCGAACCTATCAACTCGATCGTGCGGAAGTTCAGTGAAGTCAGCCTGAACACTGAACCATATTTTTTGCAGGTATTTGTACCTGCAAAATATCTATGTGATGGTACGTAAGTTGATTTACAATCTGTGCTACTTACCCGACACTATCACAGCCTGACCATGCATAGCCTAGAGTAGAAGCAACTCTATCAGTTCTGAAACCTCATTGGTCGCAGGAAACGTTATCCTGACTTCTACGTGGATGAATTATCTGAATCCTAAACTGAAGTTACTGAACACGACGGGCGAGCCCGGTGCACAATGTTCAGCAATAGGCTGACGCCCACCCACAACTTAAGCCGACAAGATGCAGGAACTGGAAGCCACCCACCATGACTATGGAGCTGCAGAGTTACAGCAACGACGGCGGGAGTTCCCGCTAACTGCCATTCCACCAAACACACTAATATTCGCAACATCCATGTTGAAAACTCAAATAGCCTATCAAACTTCTTCCGGTTCGCGGAGACCGGCTCAATATCCCCCACTCACTAGCATATCAAAAACTTTCAACAAATGCACTCATTTTGAAGGTAACCAGATATGAACAAAAACCTTTTGTGCAAAGGCTAGTCTCTTGGTTTGACTATATCCATTCCCATATTTTCCTATAACAGCTTCACCTACATCGACTGAACTGTCGGCATGATCCTTACACATGTTGACTGAAAATGGTTCAGAACAACACGAGTTCAGAAAAGACATTTTCCAAGGGCAGAGAAACAGGATGGTACAGTAACAGAGCAAGTTAAACCTTGTCAAAACACATAAGAGAAAAACTCTTCTAACTGTAACAAAACAAGGCAGATAGAGACTGAAACACTTCGACTCACATAACTACCATGTCTTATCCTTGCCACATTCCTTCAAAATGGTAACACGAACGTCGTGCATCCATCGCTACGATTTCAGGAGAGTTCAAAACTGTTGTCGACTCAGATATATCTGTACTCTTGAAGTAAACACACAATGAACTGAAAAGAACCGAAGCAAACACACGTCTCCTGGTCAAGTAAAACCATCTGAAGCTCACCATGTACATCAGCTGCAAAGAGATTCATCACCAACAGTCGAAGCAGTCCTCCCTGATCCGAACACGCTTGAGACCTTGAGTCATCAGAGAAACAGCGATGGCGAGGTCAGGTCACCACGCATCATCTGCCGCTGCCCTGGCATTGGCGCGCATGCGCTCGAACGCCTCGGCGGGCACCGTGAGGGGCCCAGCGCGCGCGTGCCACCTGGTGCCGTGCCGCCCCACCTTGGCGGCGACGTCCTCGACGGCCTTGAGGAACTCCTTGGCCTGCGCCGGCGAGAGAACCTCCTTCACGGCGGCCTCCACGGCGCGCCACCGCAGCTTGTCGGCCCGCCGCGCCGCGCGCGCCATCTTGCACACCTCCTCGGCGGCCGTCTCGGCGAAGCCCTCCTTGGTCTTCTCGCACGCCAGCTTCATGGCGTAGGTGGCCTGGTACTCTGCCACCTCCCCGTCGAGCGCGGCCTCGCGGGCCTGGAGGCGGCGCGCGGCGGCCGAGAGCGCCTCGCGGGCATGGGACGGGAGGGAGGGGAACAGCGCCGGGAGGAGGGTGCGGAGGATGCAGGACGGGCGGAGGTCGCCGCCGAGCCAGGAGAGGGCGGCCACGGCGAGCGGCGGGTCGTCTGGGCGGGCGATGAGGGCGGGGACGTCGCGCGGGCGGACGGGCGGGCCAGCGGCGAGGCGGGAGTAGCGCAGGCGGAGGCGGGCGAGGTCGGCGGTGAGGTCGATGACGCCGATGTTGTCGCTGTCGCTGGAGTCGGAGGAGAGGAGGCGGCGGTACGCCGCCGGGTCCACCGCTCCGGGCGCTGCTTGGGAAACAAGAAAGAGGCGCAAGTTGATTAGCAGCCAAGAAATCGGTCTTCAATTCTCGGACGTGAACTGGGCAAGAAAGAGGCGAGAAGCAATTACAGATGGGGATGAAGCAGGGGAGGCAGGAGAAGATGCCCTTGTCCTTCTTGGCGGTCTTCCCGGTCCCGCCGCCGGTGCCGCGGCGGTACCCGGCGTCGTAGCCGTAGTAGTAGTCGTCGGCATCGTCGCCGGCGAGGGGGCTCAGGAACGGCATCGCAGCGCTGGGTGTCACCTGCACTCGCGCGCAGCAGAGAAAGGGGCGATGGGAGAGACGGGTCGGTGGGCGAGATTTAAGGTGCGCGGCCCGAGACCTGTCGCCGCTTCTCGTCGGCGAATGGGAATATGGGATGCGACACAAATAGTCTGATGAATCAATCCGACGCTGTAGCCTGTAGGTTGAGGAATGGGATGAAACCGACCTGTGTACGCAGTCTGCTTTTGTTTTCGTATAAAAACACACATGACACTTTCTTGTTCCAAAATAAAGTTTAAAGTGCTGTCTTAGGTAAAACAATTCAATTTTAATCAAATTTATAAAAAACATAGATATCGAAAACATCAATTTAGTTTTTTTTAATGGGGGTAAAATCTTTACCCCAATCTATTAATTAAGTAGATAATTTCTAGTTGATTTACAAAAAAACAGACGAAATGATACAAACAGAGCAAAACAAACTACTCACAAAGCAAAAGAGACTTTTGCTCCCGAGATCCAGTGATAAAAAATTCGAAAATCATATTTATAAGTTTTAAAATTTTTGAAAAAAAAAACTCTGGGTGTGGTCAATAGTATATTCCACAAACATGTAAAATATCAACACCAAATGCTTTGTATTTTGAGCTATACAAAAATGACAAATTGTGGATCTAAATGTGCGTATTTTTAAATCTCTACGTTTTACCAGATTTTGTTATTTTTGTGTAGCCCATAATATAAAGTATTTCAAACTGAAAGTTTGCAAGTTTATGGGATACACCATTGGCTACACCCGTAATTGTTTTTAGAATTTTTGAAACTCACAAATATAATTTTCGAATTTTTTTAATTGGAGAGAGCACTGGAGCTCGGGAGTAAAGAACACTTTCCGGAAAGCAAAGCTCCACATAGCGCAGCCCGCCAAACTGTCCCAACAGAACAACCTTAACACCGACACTTTAACAAGACAAGTTGAGAACACCTCAGAAATCACAAAGCCACAGAACAACTCAAACCGAGAGGATGAGACAAGAAACTGAAGAACATCCATCAAACGTCTTTCCTATGGCGCTACTCTTGTTTTTTGCACCTGAGTGATCCCCCCTTCCGGATGCCGAATCATCACATTTGCTCTTGATTTTCGTCCGAGTTAGAAGGCAAGCAATCGCTCTTCCAAATCTAGGAGTAGTAGCCTCCAAGCTGCTGAGCAAATCGCAGAACTCTTCTGCGGCGAGAGAATCAAGATTATGCGTCATAGGTGGTGGAATGGGCATGGAGGTCACATCGATCGCTCAGGCGAGCTCAAGGTCGCAACCAGCAAGTCCACTTTCATATGCTCCACTGACAGAGCCAAAGCAGAGCTTGCACAAATCTCCCGGAGCTCGGGCATGATCTGTAGCACAAGAGCCACGACTACGGTGATGGCCTCACCCTCGGCAGTAGATTGAGCAAATGGCAAGACAGATAACAACGGCGAACTATCCCCAACACAAGGAGAGAAAACATCCATAGAGCTCATCTCCTTGTTCTCGGTAGGAGCCAACATGGACTTCACCATGAGGATCTGCCGAATGAGTGATCTTCAACATAGCCTTCAAAAGAGAGAGCCTGCTCAACGACAGGTTCAAGAGCGTGGCGTGCTTCTTCCGGAGTCCGGACAGATGGGTCGACGAAGGTGCTCGCGCCGATCGTCACCAGCGACCATTGCGAGGCACGCTATGTTTGGGAACCCGAGGAAGGTAATTTCTCTATTGATGAGTCTAGAACAGATGAGATCACCTAGATTTCTGACGGTCAAAACACCTACCTTAACGCATCCAATCGGAAAAGAAGATTACAAAGGTTGCTATCAAAATAAAACAAGCCCCCCCCCCCCCCCACCCACCCCTCGATGCGGATAGTTTCCTAGTCGAGTTCAATCAGAACTTCTGGGATGTTATCAAAATAGATATTCTTGATTTGTTCGATGTCTGCATGCTGGACAATTGAATTTGTTTGGCTTAAGTTTCTATGTTTTTTGCCTAAAATTAATGAAGTATATAGAATCCAAAAATATAGTCTATCTTTTTTCTTAATGCTGGTTTGGAACTCGGTAACTACTAACTATTCTAGATTAGCTTATGTTTTTTGGTAAAAAAACGATTATTCGGTTTACAACCATCTGATAATCATAATTTATTTTCGGATAATACATATTTACATTCTGTTTGACGTAGCACATCCAATACCGTATCCAGCTGTCAGGTAGGAATCGGATATACTTTTTTGTGAGTAAAAGAAGCATGAGTTGACTGTGTATTTGTGTGTGATTCAGGCTGGTAGCCATACATGGGCACATTACTACCTGTAAACGCAAGAATCACACCACACGAGAACAGTCATGAAGGGCTGCAGAAAGCGAGCGTCATTTGTTGTTTTCCCGAAGGTACATGGACTGATTTTTCTCCCTACTCCAATGGTGGAATTGTGGGCCAAACAAAACAACCATATGCTCAACAAACATTCAATAACAAGAAGTTTAAGGCACAAATAATCAACCAATGAATAACCAATCAGGGTTTGTGTAAACCAAGATTCAGGAACTACATCCCACAGACATATAATGGTTAATGTCGAAAGACTGCAGTCTACAGCCACAACACACACAGCCTAGCCTACGAGCTTATCTTCATTCTTTCTATATAGAGAAGAAGGAAGCAGCATTCAAGAAAGATAGAAGCTCCAGCCTTGTTTAGACTTCAGAGATAATTATTTCTTCTTCATGTCTGCTACGGGAGTCTACCTAGAGCTGCGCCGCTAGTTCGACGAGAGGAAATGCACTCGGGCGAGGGGATACTCCTTCCCGGAAACCCAGACGGCAGTCTGCGACCACTGCACCTCCTCCCATTCCAGATTCTCATGCACCACCTGCACGTCTCAACACACAACGAACAAACTTGAATGGGTTTCTATGATAGTATGGAGAACTAGTCGTTGGTGAAGGAACAAGTAAACTACCTCAACAAGATCAGCCGGCAAAGGGATACCGATAGATCGCATCGCAGTCTCGGGCATGGCTTTCTTACAGCGTGACCACCGAAACACGTCCCGGAGTTCATGCTCACCCCGGTCCCCGTTTTGCGAATCGTGGTGGCTACTGTTCTGGTGTTTTTCTGGTTCTAAATCTGATGCATTGGAGTTTGGTCCAACAGAACGAGGTTTCTCTCCACTGAAGCACAGCTCGTACCTGTGAGAACTTAAGGGCAGCAAGACCAAAAGTGAACGACCCTGATTAATATGCAAGTAAAAGTACAAGTTCTGGACAATGCCAACAAACATAAAACATAGTGTCAAGTCTAGCCACTTAATAACTTATACCTATTGAAATGTGTTTCCAAGTATATGACTTCACCCTTTTTCAGCCTCGCGGAAGTATAAAGCGACTTCCTCAATCCCTTGTCCGCCACAATGCTGATACTATATTTTAACCTGAAGGGGAAAAAAGAGCTTACTACGAGCAACCTCAGCTCAAAGCGAACATTCTACAAACAGAGCTTCACAAGACATGAGCACTTGAAAACACGAGAACTAGTATTACACAGAAATGGCCATAATATGCACTTCAAGAACTGAAAATGAGGGGCTTCAGAAGGCAAGTGGGAAAAGTACCAAGGCTCGTTGCACAGATTGAACCCTATCGTGACTTCTCGAACAAATTTTTGTTGACGCAATGCATTCTGCAGGAAAAATAATGACAACAAACCTTAGTACAGAATAGAAACAAGCGTCACTGGTTATAAGAAGAAAACGAGAAATAATGGGAAGTAGAACTTCTCTCAATTCAGTTGAACTTTTTGGTTAAGATAAAAGAACAAAGATTATCAGAAAAATACTCTTGTTGTCATTGTACGCTCCATTACAACTGGAGCAAGTGTAGGCTCCACGGCTGATGTATGTCTAAGGCGAGGCTCAAGATCAATTGTACCACCACCTTTCTGCAAAGCATAGATCATGTAATCAATAATAGGATTTCACCAGGTTGTAGCATCAACATAATCAAATAAAAGAAAAACATTATAATATCGTAGTCTTACTACCTTGACAATGCAGCAGCGTTCAATGCGAAAGCTACAACCAATACCAGCACCCCAAGCACGTGAACGGACATTGTTCCTTAGTGTTGAAGTATAGCCTGGGAAATATATCATGTTTTATAAGAGTACTCATTCAACCATTTGACGAGTCCAAATGAACTGAAACAAAATTAGTTAGAGCTTACTGTCTTGTGGTGGTAGAACACGAACAGTTGCCCGTAGTCCCTGGATAGCACGTGGCGGAGGTGATGATGTAGGGGAGCAGTAGCCAGTATGCATTAGCACTAAAAGCAACACCCATTAGAACATCAGCTTTCTGAACTACTTTAAGAGATTGGAAAAAATAATGAAGACCTACCAGCAATAAGGTCTGAATCATTTGTATAAACATCTGTTCCCCAAAGCTGAGCACCTTTTATCTACAAAATAGTGATTATACGTGAAAAAAGTGAATAAGTGCAAGCCTTCGGTTAGAAAAAAAGAAGTGACCAGCCAATAGTGAATTCATCCCTCTTCGGGAAATAGAGTAATATCTCAACTGAAGAAACTCCTATCGCATTTCAAATGCCAGAAAGGAAGACGGTTTTGTAATTTCAAGTGTGTTCGTCATAAATTGATTTCCTTATGCTGCTTGTAAAAAAAGACAATTGGCCTCTTTGATTCGCAGGACTTTTTTTCCATTTCCTGTGGGAATGGAACTGCTTCCTGTGAAATTACTACAAACTTCTTGCAAATCAAAGAGGCCCTACGAATCCAGCAACACGGACCTGACGATTGAAGAAGTGACTAAGAGTATAATACAGAAATAATGTGTAAAATCAGTACACTTACTTGCCGATTAGTGGAAGTAACAAACTCTGCAGGTATCCGAAATTCAAGGGTTTTCATTCTCGGCAGTTTTAGCATCTGGGGTTGCTTCAAACTCTTTCCATGATTTCAGAAGCTCTTGCACACATTCACCAGCTTTATATACAATAGCAGACACCTCAGACTTACCTGCATCAATGAGAATACTAAGATTACAAATACAAAGCTAGCAAGCTTATAGACCATGGAAAAATATCATTTCATGCAGCTTGATACTGGATCCTCGTCAATATTTTTTATGTAAATAGGAATTCAAATAAATGGATCGTCATAATTAATCTTTTTTTGCTTCAACTGGATTCAGCCAAAATTTATAAAATGAAAAAACAGGTATGTGCAAAATATAAAAATTAATCGCCCCAAATGTAAAGGGATTTACAAATATTGATGAAGTGGATAGGTCAGAGCACTAACATCTTGCGGTATGAAAATGTGTAGTAAAATCTCAGTATGCATTGAGACCTTATGAGAAGGAAATGTAAATATTATGTACTCCCTCCGTTCCTAAATGTAAGATGTTTTAGGTGTTGCACATGTTGTCTAGATGTATACTAAAATGAATGAATACACACATAAAATGTGTCTAGATACATTTGTGTACATGTGAATGTGGACAAAGGCTAAAACATCTTATATTTGGGAACGGAGGGAGTACGTGCTAAGCTTTAGATTACTCCATTTTTTAAAGAAGCATCACTATCCATCTTCCATTTTATCAGGATGGAAAATACACCAACCTGCATTATCATCTGTCTGTTCAATGTATATTTTACCCATGCAATCTTCATTATCTTTACAGGCTAAGTTTGAAGTTCTTGTAGATAGACTATCCTTACCCGATTTGACGTCGCCTTTGTAGTCAGCATGCACTCTTCGGTCAGCTCTTATTTTACTATCATCTGCTCCTTTATCTGTCTTTCCATCAGTCTCAACTTTATTGCCTTGAAATTCAACCCTGGTATCACTATGGACATCCCGAGCATCAGCTATTGCCTTCCAATCATCAACCTTGCTGTTCTGTGCATCTTTGTCTTGTTTCGCTTCTGATCTGCTGTGAGATGAAGTTGAATGGTCTACACAATTGGAGGAGCCAACAGGCATCTGAGGTGCCAGAGATGGCCTCTTATCATCACGGGACTCAACACGTTGCGCTTTGACGAATCTTCCATCATGTTCAAGAGAACCATGGTTCCCAGAAGAGCTAGAATGCAAGCTGCTCTCATCCAAAGGCCGTTTCGCAGGTGTAGAGCGGCTACCCTCGTCGTGCAACCTTCCTGGAGCACCACTCATTTTACCTATAAAAATACAAGAAATCCCTCAGCGTGAGCCAAGAATAACACAAATATAGAAGGAAAGAGCTCAAAGTATATGACACAAGACACTGTAAAATTTTATTAGATCGGGTAAGAACATGATATTTACTTTGTTCTTTGTTTCAAAAGCCAGGCAACAAAATAACAAATTCATATATTTGCGCTGTATGCTTCCATAATTAGCTTGTTGTGAAGCAAGTTATTTAATGTAATGACGATGTCCTTTTATGATGGTTCCTGACCAAAATGTTCGAATCTAAACAGGTCCAATCATGTCGAGAGACCGAAAAAAAAAACACTCCATACATGTACACTTCTTAAATTCAAATCACGGCAAGCTAGTGTACCAATCAAAATCCAGAACATCAAATTAGCGAATTACAGAATAAAAAGCAGGTGATCAAAATAATTCAAGGGCGGGCGTATATGGAGGAAATATTTGTGGCAGGTGATCAAATCTGTGAATTCAATTCAATGACCAGGAGAAGGGTGGCATCAGAGCCGGCGACATCTTCTTTCCATTTTTCTAAAGGAACGGGAAAATGGCCAATTGGCCATAAAGGAACGGCATTCATATGTGTGTTGATTTGAAGTGAGATGAGATGACACTGAATCCCTCGAATCAAATCCATCAACCTAGGGCAGGGGTGAATGCACAAAAATTCTTTTCCTTTTGACTGAAATCGATCAATCGATCCTGCCACGCTCAATTGTCAGCAGGGGCAGACCAGACTGAAACCCCAATTTTATTTTATGTTTGGCAAATAATCAGCTTAAGCCAACATGACCAGGAAAAACGTGGGAAAGGGTGAAAATAATAGCGGCCAGGACGGAATGGTGAATTCGTATGGGTGGCTACCTAAAGACGTGAGATTCCTAGTTATTGGTTTTGCTCACGGCAGAGAAAGAGAAAAGGGCAAACTGCTCAAGCAAGTTAGGGTTCGTCGTCATTCACGAACAGAGTACTAATTGCAGGGGCGGAACTAAGATTGTCCACGCCACCCCTAACATTCGCGGAACGTTGGTTTGCGATTAAACAATCATCGCCTATTCGCCACTGTACTGGATGAAATGGCTAGAAGTTCGTACCTGTACGTCCAAGATTGCGGACGGGCGGCGGTGGAGAGAAATGGAGCAGAAAGTGAAGGGCGACGCGCGAGCAGGTTCTGGACCGGCGGTGTGTGAGGCGTCGGCGGAGGTCGAGCAGCCCTTGCGGCGGAGAGAGAATAGGCTATGCCCTAGCAGCAGAGTCGCTCGCGGCCGCCGCCCCTTTGGAAAATCCCGGAGGGAGGAGGGTTTCTCTCGGGAGAAAAAGGGTGTTCGAAATGGATGGTTTGTGTGATTATAAATTCAATGTTTTTTTCGAATAGAAATTGAATGGTTCTGGCGTAGTTTGTGTGATTTCGAGAATAGTATTCACCATTTACTTGTTGCGTAAGCATTTTGTTTTTGGACATGGTTGCGTAAGCTTTTATTCGTCTTATATGTACTCCGTAGGATAGTTCATTTACTTTTAATTTACCACCGTCAAATGGATAAAAAAGTGTGAATTCATGTGGGAGTTTGTGTGTTTAGTTTGTTCGTAATTTGATCTACGGAGTATATTTTTGCAGGTTGCTCACAAGACTATGTAGCGAATCCACTTAAGCCCCGCTTGGGAACCAGGTTTATTTCAACCGCCGGATGAAAACGACGGATCGCTTCGTAAGAAAACACGGACCTAGCGAGCTCCGTAGAGTTTACGGAGCTAAAACTACCATCCAATCGGGCCCTTATGATTTTATCTCATACGGATAAGCAGTGAGAGCTTTATAAATATTGGATGCAATTGTGTGGAGATGTTCGCACGGTCTATCTACAGTTAGGGTGGCTGACGACATATTAATAGACTAGATGTTGCATAGAAACTTCAGGTTCTTTATTTTTTGTTAGCTGATCTTTATGGCCAACATATACATTCATAATTTGCAAACTTGAATCTTCAAACGCTGCAATAAAAAGGTCGTGTGCATCACCAATGATGTCGAGGTGTTCCTCGCCTTTTAAAAAAATGAGTCAGTCATGTGGTAGGAAAATTGGGTGATGCTTCGAACCACCTTTGCTTAGATGGAATGTTTGGGCAGTGGCATGGTAATGTTTCGGTTAGATGTACATGCCTTTTCAGAACAAGCCTAAGGTGAGATTTACATTTGAAAGCATTCAGATTGTTGTCTATTTGAAATTCTAAAGCATGTATACCTCATAAACTTGTAAGAAGATGTGCTATGATGTAAATAGTACTCCATCCGTCGTAAAATATAAGATGTTATTACAGTTAAAATAACAATATATTGGTTATAACAACCGAAAAGTCACTTTGACTCCCGAGCACCAGTGCTCCCTCGGTTTGAAAAATTCAACATAAAAATTTAAATATTTCAAAAAAAACTGGGAAAAATCCAACATGTTTCTAATGATGTATAATACAAGCGTGCAAAATTACAACGCGGAATTTTTTTGTATTATGGGCTACACAAAAATAACAAAATTTGAAACAACTATAGTCAACATTTCTCATTTTTGTGTAGCTCACATTACAAAATATTCAGCATTGTAATCTTACACGCATGTAGATTACATCATGGAGGACATGCATGATTTTTCAGATTTTTGGAAAATTTAAATTTATTTTTTATTTTTTCAAACCGATAGACCACTAGTGCTTGGGAGCAAGAAATCTTCACTGTCATAATAACATGTTACTCCCTCCGTTTCAAATTAGATGACTTCCATTTAGACAAATGTGAATGTATCTATATATATGTAATATGTCTAGATACATCCACATGTAGCCAAATGGAAGTCACCTAATTTGGAACAGATGGAGTATATTATATGATGGATGGCGTATATTGCAACTAAAACTATTGTCATATCAATCAGTGAGAAGACAGTGTTGGTGTGGCCGTGTGGGTTTTTGAAAAGAAAACAAAGGGAAAAGCGCGTTGAGGCTTTGACCCCTCCGAGGCGCCGACGCTTTTCCACCAGGAAAAGAAAAGGAGAAAGAAAAAAGGCAAACCATGTAATCCCCCCTCGTTTCCCTTCCCATAGCTCGCTCGCTCACTCCATGGTAGTAGAGAGAGTGGTTGGTGGCCACTAATGGCGCGCCCCTCCTGCTTCCTCCTCCTCTTGCTCCACATCGCGCTGCTGCTAATCCCCTGCTCCTGCCAGGTACCCGCCGGTTCTTTGATCCGATCCTCGCAACAATTCCAATTCTTGGGTGTATCTGCTGTATCCCGATCAAGTTCTTGTCCAATTCGATCTGACCCGCGCCCGCCTCACTTCTTAATAACATCAACATTTTTTTTTTTTGCTACAACGATGCACGCACCTAGTTGATCTCAGTGCCTTGTCAGCCTGAATTTAGTGCGGGGTCTTGTTTGCAGGTCGGGAATTCGTGCTCGTCGGCCGGCGACTGCGGGGTGGGCCTGTACTGCGGCGATTGCGCCGCCGCCGGCAGGACACGGCCGTCCTGCATCAGGGACCTGGCCATCCAGCCCACATCCATCGTAATCATTTTGTATTACTCTGTAGCTTGTGTTGTGTTGAGCAAATTCCTCATCTCATTTGTGCTGGAACCATGGGATGGGATCATGCTTGCTTGTTTCAGGTGAAGGGGCTGCCCTTTAACAGGTACTCATGGCTGGTGACCCATAATTCATTCTCCATTGTCGGGGAGCCGTCGCGCACCGGGGTCGAGAGGATTACATTTTACAACCAGGAAGATACTGTCACCAACCAACTCAGGGTAACTATTGGATAAATGGGACAATCGTGTGTTATATGTTCGTGAATTTATAGTGTGGGTGTTCTTTTAGTTTTTCTCTTCTTTTATATGTATTGGGTGTTTGCAGAATGGAGTGAGGGGATTGATGCTGGATATGTATGACTTTGGCGGCGACGTCTGGCTCTGTCACTCTTTGCAAGGGAAATGCTACAACTTCACAGCTTTTGTAAGTTATATTCTTTGTCGACACCAGCTATTTGGCATTTCATTGTTAGTTAATCCAACACAAATGCAGTTCAGCTAGAATACTTTTGTAGCCGTATGTTAAATATAGGAATTCATGATAGAAGAGGCTTGTGTTGATTTGTTACTCTCATGGTTCTTTTTGTGGATTATATTGTTTCCTTATAATAAACCAGTTTGAACTAAAGAAATGGAAGTTTATTGATTCATTTCAAAAATTCATGTTAAGGTTCCCAGACTAATGTTCGAATGAAATATGATGCTAGGAACCAGCGATTGACACGTTGAAAGAGGTGGAAGCATTTCTATCTGAGAATCCCACTGAGATTGTCACGATATTCATCGAGGATTACGTCCACTCACCAATGGGATTGAGCAAACTGTTTACTGCTGCTGACTTGATGAAGTATTGGTATCCTATCACAGAAATGCCAACTAGCGGCCAGGATTGGCCCAGCGTTACAGATATGGTTGCAAAGAACCACAGGTTGCTAGTGTTCACTTCCGATGCTTCAAAAGAGGCTAGTGAAGGAATAGCTTACCAATGGAGCTATTTGCTGGAGAATGAGTGTAAGTATGGCTTTCCGGGCTTGAGTAAAATTAATAAAATACTAAGTTCTTCCGATTATAGGTAGTGATAGCTATACCATATAGTGGTGTGCAGATCTAAAATCTTAAATACAATCTGTACTGCTGAATCTTCTCGGTTCAGAGGCAATGCCAGTACTTCTATGTTTTGAGAACCTTAAATACAATCTGTACTGCTGAAGCCCCCCTCATTATCTGATTTACTGGATCACAAAATTCCTGTGTAGTGATTAGTTTGCTCCAAAGATGACTATGAGCTGGACACATGTCGATTTATGAGTAGTTTTATGTTCCCATATCAATACCAATGTTTTCATCAGTACCTAATTACCTCAAAGAATGCATACTCAAATACTCGAACATGCAAGTTTATATTATGGTTTGAGTATAACTATACTACATAAAGATGCAAACATGAAAAAGCATCTGAAGTAATCACGGGGCTATAACTGTACTTTATGTGTTGGTCTTACTGACTATCTATGATTATTAAGGTTATTTTTGTTTGCTTCTTCATTAATAGTCAAGAAGTAAATTATGGGCGGGAGTAACCACAGCATTATAGAAAGGATAAGAGCGACATATGTGCACTCCTCTGCTTAATATTGCATTTAAATATAATTATAAAGCATGCACGTCTGAAGTACCATGATGTCATTTTTGTTTTGAATAGGAACAAATAAACATGTTCTAGGCTTCTTTGACCGGATTTGGGCATGGTATGGATTAGTCTTCAGTACATGGAGTCATTCGTTTATGTATTACCGAGATCATGTGCTAGTTACACCCCATTTGAACGAATCAACCCTCCCTGAGCAGATCCACACAACTCCAGCATGTCATTAGATGTTTGATGGAACCGTGTTAAATGTTTTGGAAAAGATCATGCTGATTTGGTGCTTGAACCAGCAAAAGTTTTAATCTTACACCACAACTGATTATCTTTTTTGATATCACCTGCCAGCTTATGAGAATAAACATTATCTGATTAGTATTTTTCTATTTAAAACATTGATGCAGAGTTTTTTTTATTTTGACAACGCTGGGAGGGGAAGCCCTACCTAAATTCATTAAAAACCTTGTCCTGGAAGGTTACAGAGAAACTTTACAGGCAAACCAACAAATAAAAGGCCCTGTGGGCGAAAAAATTTACTATTTTGTATGCCAGTTTTGTGATCTCGTACAAATTTACTTCTGCACGATATAGTAGTTATACTGGTAGATATTACTCAACTTGCACGCAACTCTACTTGATCTATCTTTGTTAAGTGAGCAAAAATAAGAGCTCTTATTTTCTATACGTATTCACATTTTATTTCCTGTGATCATGACAGCTGGAGATCCAGGTATTGAGCCTGGCTCTTGTCCAAACAGAAAGGAATCACAGCAACTAAACGCAAGATCTGCGTCTCTGTTTCTGCAAAACTACTTCCCGACAATTCCTGTTCAGAGTGAATCATGCAAAGAGAATTCTGTTGGACTACCACAGATGGTCCAAACATGTTATGCTGCAGCTGGAAATAGAATCCCCAACTATATAGCTTTGAATTTTTACATGGTAATACTTTATTCCCAGCTCCCCACAATTACGAACAAGATATGTTTGGCAGTATCCAATTTAAGTATGGAATTTTTCTTATGACAATATGTTGCAGCGAAGCGATGGTGGTGGTGTTTTTGATGTTCAAGACAGAATCAATGGCCTCACGCTATGTGGTTGCAACACCATTGCTGCTTGCCAGGTAATTGTGAAGTCGTAAATTTCATTCGCGCATAACTGTAGATACATAATTTGTTGTAAGATCCGCGTTAGCACTGGAACACCTTTTCCAACCACAGTTTACATATTTTAGATAGTATTAACAATGACACACTTTCTTCCCCTTCTGGTTATATGGTTTCAGCCATAATTAGCTTCAGGTTTATTAGCATGACTCCACTGCGTAAATTCTAGAGGACATCATTCCTATTTTGGCATATACATCTTTTGTCATTTATTCCCTTTGAAATGTCTTGTCATGTTATCGAAGTCTCACCAAGAAATTTATGCAGGCTGGGGCACCGGTGGGCGCATGCAAGAACATAGGAGCACCGAATCGATCCACCTCTTCTACAAATGGAACCGTGATTTCAGGAACTATAGAATTCAAATCCCCTGCTTCAAAAACCAGCAGTACTTCCGCCTGGAGTAACTTCATTGTTTCGCTAAGTCTGGTGTTGATTCTTAAGCCGTTCTGTATTTTTTAGACTTTAATTTTCATCTCTTCATAATTCGTCAACTTTACTTTCCTTCTATCATGTCGGCATATGTTGGCATGTTGCTTGCTTCTGTGTTGGGATGCAGTTAGTAGCTTGCTAGCTTTCTAGGCTAATTTCAGAGGAAAAGAATGGCATGTGTGCATAGAACAAATAGTGTGCAATGATAGCAAAATTACTTTGGCGGGTTCGTCCCCCCTCGCAAAGTAATACAATGAAGATGATTAAATTATTCTCGTTCGGGTGAATATCAAAACAAAGTTCCGTACTACCTCTGTTCATACTTGGTGTCTGTTAAAACCTTGTTACTTCGCTAGCCAAGCTAGTGGTTCCCGTTTGAAATACGGAAATTGCAAATATCATGTGGCTTGGATGATGTACTAGGAAAATTCGCGCGGCGACACGCCGCGCCCGTGTAGTATCATTGAGTGTTGCAATGTTGCACTTTATATTTACAGGTGAGTGGCGTGATAGGTCATACGCTGATTACCCTCATCATGTGTGCAGACGTTGCGGTGCTTCATTCTGGTATAAGGAACGTTGTAAGAGTCTTAGTACCGAGAAGAAGATTAAGAAAGTTGTCTATACTGGCTGTTGTCGTGGTGGAAAAGTTTCACTTAAATAATAGGTAAATGCCCCGGATACTGTATAGAGAAGAAAGAAAAAGAGAATCTCACCGATAGTAGCTTCACCAGTAGTAAATCGAACCACCGTCATTCCCTGTACCGCCACAATATCCATTACATATGCACCCAATCTGCAAAATAATAAGTTTTTATGAATGGTACAAACCAATTGTGGAAAACTAAGCATCAAGCACAAGGCCAGAGATATTCAGTCTGCACTAAGTTACCCATGAATCAATGAGTTGATCAGTTGCACCATAGTGGAACTACATCTTGATCTCCTTAAATACATGGATAGGAAAATTGCGAATAGCTAAACTGACAACTTGACCTTTTTCAGATTGAGTGGCTGAATTTCAGAAAAAGAAAATTAACTCAATATCAGAGATTAATCCTCATGTGAATCTCGTTGGAGTTTAATGGAACGCCTTTTATGCTAGATCGAATAATATAAGCAAATACAATAGCACGCAAACATAGGCACTAATCAGACATAATTTCCACGATGAAGGACCGACTGCTACTATAAACCACAATCTAGGCATAGCAATCAGGCACAAACACATCTAATGCAATCATCAATACCTTTTTAATTCGAATAAAAGAGGAAAATATTACATTAAAGAAAGACAGTCAGAGAGTGTCACCCGAATGTGGAAGGTAAGCACACTAATCTTATTAGCATATACTCATGGCCTCAAGGGCACTTGAGCATTATATTATAACACTAACACTCACTCGCTAATGTATAACTACAGGGCTTTTTTATTATAAAAACACAATCAATATGAAATAAAGACTCTGAATACATCAACCTTCTGTTCACTCCCCACGCTACCTTATAACGTAAGCAAAGTAAACAATATACACAACAAAACTGGAGACAGTGTACTATTGATCTAAAGTATAACCAGTCAATTAGATGTTGCATATGCAAAATATACTCCAGAACTTTATATAAGCGAGACCTTTTGAGTATAAGACATATTCCCGAATATGCCAAAGAGAATAAGAACATTAATCAACAGTAATAGCTAACTAAATATAAGCTCCTTCCACAATGTCCACGGTCCTGAGTACAAAACCATGTAAACACATATTAAATATTAACTATCAAGTAATTTTGATGCTTGCATACTCAAAAAATGAATAATATCTTTTGCAAGTATTTCATGAAAGCCAATAAACTAAATGAATGGGAGCCCCAACAATATGGAAAACAGCAAAATAAAAGCAAGCACCTGGACAAATTAAGAGAACAATTAGCCAAGACATCTTCTAGAATGTAAGTAAACTGCTTCATTCCAATATATACCAAGGGAACAAAATGTTCTCTCGAAGCATATCCATCAAATAAATACAGCCAAAAGTCCCAACAACAATAGCAAACCTGCAGTAGAGCCAGCAAGCAAGTACATTAGAAATACTCAGCGACAATGAAATACCTTCTATTTTTAGCCCAACCTGCAGAACTTTCAATCACAGCAAGTAATTACGGTAAATAAATATGCTCTTCTAATTTAAAGCATGAAAATCCTACATTTAGCATTTTGGCAACCATTCATGAACATCTGTTGTAGCCTGAAGATAATTTATAAATATGCATGTACCAGATCTCTCTGAAGTTGGTACCACATATAGTTGAGTATTAGCATAAATGGGCCAATAATTATTTGAACCTGCTTAATAAAAAAACATAGTAGAATTTCCTAATATTGATTTATCGCCTACGTGAAGCCACGCTCTTGCACAGGTAACTCATCACAGCTTTATAGATAGATGAGACAAAATTGGAGGGAGTAAAAAAAAGGCAATATGCATCTCTTAAAAGAAAGGTATACGGTGGTATGAACCTGGATAAAGAAATACAAAAGCTTGCCGCACTATGCATCTCCTAAAGCTAAAATACATCATGCCACTTCTCTGTTTCAAAGATCTAAGTCAGTACGGTCAATGAGGAATGCTATTTGAGACCAGAAGTAACATTTAACATAAAGAAATACTTTTGTAGTACGGTCTATGAGGAATGCTCTTTGAGGTAAAATGTAATATTTAAGATAAAGAAATACTTTTGTCAGCGAGAAAGCAAATTGGCTTGCAAGTTTTGACGATGTCCAGGTAGAACAAATTCCATAATTAAGAAAAAATACAGTGACCCCTGCAGGCATTGCATCAAACACCTGCAGGGGAGAGGGGGGGCAGGAGAGAGGTGACATGAGGCTTACCTTGCCGAGGCGGGAGCCGAGCTCCAGGCGACGGCCGGAGAGGATGGAGAGGACGGTGCAGGTGCGGGGTCGGCGGCGCAGGGATCTGGCGGGCGCGCGGCCCTCCCCTCGTCTAGCGCAGGGACCGGCGGCGTGGGCAGGGGCTCGGGCAGGCGCGAGCTCGTCGCGTTGGCAGGCGGCGGCGCGGCCGCAGGGGCGAGGGGGGTGGTGGCGTCGGGCCTGAGGTGGCCGAGTCGGGGAAGACGGGGAAGTGGGGATGATTTGGGTCCTAAGGTTAGGGTTTCTATATATAAATGAGGGCCTAATCACAATTTAAGGAAAATGCAGGTTTTTTTTTGCAAGAACGCCACACGGGCTGTTAGATCCGCGATCGACGGTGCGGAGACGATGAGGTACTGTATAAGTGCGATTTTTGCGCATCTACAGTGCCCGGGACACGTGGGCAGGCAGACAGGGATCAGCTTTGATATATAGATAGATTTGTGGTGAACCCTTCTTGTGATCTTTAACACGTCGCATACGCATCGATACAGTGCAGAGATGCTGCATAATCTCTGCTGGAACTTTTGGGTGAAAAAACAGAACATTTTTGAATCTGACACGCTGTGGGGTGGTATTTCCTGCAATGCAATCGTCAGAGTGTACTTTCTTAGCCAGCATCGTCTAAGGAACATTGTCTGCATCTTCAGAATGTATCTGGAGCTCCATGGTTTAAGTTTCTGTTGGCAGAGACCCAGAAGGCAGAGCCGCAACGTCAAATCCTCTACCGCTGGTCTGGGCTGGTGTAAAACAAATGATAGAGAGAAGAGATGACTTGCTTGGTGTTCTTCTTTCTAGGTGCTCTAGAAATCAACGCCCGTCTGTCCGCAAACACGAAACCGAGCTGCGACTAACGCTTCTGACCGTCGAAATTAGAACGGGGACCAAGAGGAATAGGAGGAGGAGGAGAACGTCTTGACATGGACACTTGCCGGTCCTCTGACGGGGGCAACAGAAACGTGGGCGATGCGTGTGGCGTGAACAGGGACGTCGGAAGCAGCACCGCCGTTGCTAGATAGCTGACTTGTTGCGTAGCAGAAAGCCATGCCTATTCATTTGAGCTCCTACTCGAGTGCATCTTCTCCGGGGTGATGCTAGCCTACGGTCACCCATGCCTCTGGTCGATTTTCCGACCGGCATTCTAGCACGAGGGCTGTCAGAACCAACCGCACCACTGCCGGAGACGAGAGAGGTAGAGCACCGCCACCGCACCGCCAAAGAGGAAGGGTATGAAGAGACCTCCACCTCCATCTCCCCGCCGCCGGCACCAGCCTGTCCGCTGGACTCCCCGCCCGTGGCCTGCGCGCTGCCGCGGCGCCTTGCCGCCCCGCCTTGCCTCGATCTCCGCCTCCGGCGATCCACCGTCACCAGGGGCGAAGCCAGGAAAACAGGTCGCCGGGGTCAACACAAACAAGCAAAAAAAAAAGTGTGTCTACGAAACATAACACACAAAAAAGTGTGTACAAAACGTACCACAATTATTTAACACTTCTATATTGTACTCCCTCCGTTTTTTAATATAAGATGTTTTAGCATTTGTCCACATTCATATGTATACAAATATATGTAGACATGTTTTACTGTGCATGTTCACTCACTTTAGTATGCATGTAGACAACATATACAATAGCTAAAACATCTTATATTTAAAAACGGAGGGAGTATTATTTAACAAACTCACATAAATAAGAAACAATAATTGTCAATATCATATGAAAATAAAGTCGGATTACAAAAATAATTTCCTCTATTTCTTCTGGCCTCTACGGTCACTCATCATGAGAAATCGATCTATCACATCCTTACGTGGAGTCGAATACAAAAGTCTTTGCTCCAAGAAGCAAATGACGCAGTGATTCATGAAATCATCACCAATACGATTATGTAGTACTATCTGCACTATTTTCATTGCAGAAAAACCCCTCTCAACAGATGCAGTTGCCACGGGAAGAACTAACACTAGCTTGAGGAGTTGATATACCAAAGGATATACCAAAGAAAGTTCAGAGATAGTTTTCAGATTTGCAAATCTTTCATCTGCCCGCACATTATCAATGTAAAATGCAAGCTCATGGGCAAGATCCTTAATACTGAAATACATGTAAATTAATATATAGTAACAGTTTGACTACAGGTACTATATCAAAATTATTAGCAGCTTACCTGACATAGCGATGGGGGACAGGGGGAGCAATGCGGCAATGATGATTGTGCAAATACAATCCACGTGATGAGTAAATCACCCACCCAAACCTTCAAACAATTTAAAAATTCAACAAATCTGAGAAACCCTAAGACAATAGGAGAATTGAGCATTCAGGGAATTAAATCTCTTGCACTTAAGGCCTGAAAGGGATCGGATTTAGTCGCGCTTACAGTTGAAGATTGGGATCGTAGCAGAATCATCAATTTTCCGGTCAATGAGGAGAGGAGCCGCGACAGGGATGGTGCGTTGTGCGACGGTTCATGGAACAGAGGCGAGGGTGTCGGGTGTTTCGATCAGGAAGACGAGCTTACAGCCGGCCCGTACCGCTTCAGCCTTCAGATCGATCGACCGATGCAACGGAGCTGTGGCCTGCTAGCGCTTCACTTCTTGGGCCTTTCAAAGTAGTATACGCTAGATTGCACTTGTCCATCCTCATGGGCTGGGGTTAAATTTATTTTTTACTGGGGTCATTTTTCCAAACTGGGCTATATGTTCAAGGGATTGGGCCGAAGTCCTGACACCGACTCCGGTCGGACACTGTAGCTCCGCCCCTGACCGTCACCCCCGACCATCCCTCTAAGTCCGGGGAGAGGTGGTGTTTCTTCTCCAGCGTCGACACCCCCCACCCCCCTGCGTTAAGTTTCTTCCTCGCCTCCTCCGCCGCCGCCGCGGCCAGTCGCGTCCACCCGTTTCTGGCCAGGTCTAGACTCGCCGTCGCCTTCTCTGCCGCGGCCGCCGCGGCGTCGCCGGCTCCGGCTTGGGCGGTGGTGGTGCATCTCTGGCCGACTTCGATGGGGGTGGTGGGCTGGTGGTGCTGCATATCTGGCCGGTGTCGATGGCAAGAGAAGAAGAAAGAGCGACGGGGTCCAAACCAGAGGAGTTTGGAAAACGATAAGAGCAACTCTAGTGGCTAGTGTATATGGACTTGTATGCTAAATATACACGACGTGAGGCCAAAAAATGACCCAATGGCTCGTGTATATGGCCATGGACTTATACACCTCGTCTCCACGGTGCTACGCGAGGTGTAAACATACACCACCTATCCACGAGGTGGAAACATATTTAATTGCTATTTGAAGCTGGTAGAGAGAGATTAACTGCTATTTATTTGCATGTACTAATTTGGTAATATTTTAACTACTAGAGAGAGATTAGCTGCTATTTAATTGCTATTTTTTTGGCAATATTCCCTGGCGTTGAGTGTTCAAAAATCGCTACCGGAAATCTAATTGTCAAAGATATAGCTAAGGCTGCGCGTTCGGTTAATTTGGTTATTTCGGTTTGGTTTATATGGTTATACGATAAATACGGTTTTGATACTTCGGTAAATACGGTTTTGCATAAAAATATGGTTAGGTTTCGGTAATAACCATTCAACTTCGGTCCGGTTTCGGTAATAACCAAATTAACCAAAATTGACGCGAATTTTCGAAAACACATAAATGTTATGACAATATATTTCAGTTTTATATTTTGTATGACCAAACTAAATGTGTTACAAAAACGATAGACATGAAAACAATGAAATTTCGACCAAGGTTAAAAAAAGGTGCGAAACTAGGACTTGAACTCGTGACTACAGGAGCGAAATAGTTCCTGGACGCAATAACCAGTAGGTCAGATCTCCTTTGATACCAAAAAGCACAGAACGCTGTTTATAATGAATTACGTAATGCTGGGCTGGGCTTTTGACGTGTTTTTTTCTGTTGGGCTGGGCTATTCGGTTAGTTCAGTTAAACCACTGGTTTTTCGGTTATAAACCGAATTAACCGAAGGTCATATGGTTAGCATTTTTGCTAACCGTAACCTTAAACACTAACCGTAAAAACCGGAATTTCGGTCACGGTTAGGTTTTTTCGGTTTTGATTTTCAGTTACGGTTCGGTTATGTGCAGCCGGAGATATAGCTATTAAAAATATAGCCATAGTAAATATAGCCATTAAAAAATATCACCGTTAAAAAATAGAGTCGTTTGAAAAATCTCTGTTGAATGGTAGCTATAAAAGTAAAATTAAAATATAGGAGAGAGAATAGAAATGTCCTAGATATACACCTTCCGCTGGAAAACTTTGGAGGTGTATAAACTGGAAAGGTGTAAATGGAGGTGTATTTGGAGATATACACCTTCAAATTTACACTAGCCACTAGAGATGCTCTAAGGAAGGAGGTGTGGGCGGGACCCACCCACGTGTGACGCGCGCCCAGGTCTAACCGTGTCCACGGTTACCCGGTTAAGAGCCTTCCTGCAATATGTGAGGTCTAACAATTTTATACAGAAAATGTAACATACTTGCACCATAATGGACAACTACATCACATCACAGGCCACGACAACGGCAGAGAACATAATCAATTACTACAAGGACAAATATTGATGCAACATATCACCAACTCATTGCAATAAACACAAAGCTTCATCATAAAAGGTATGCAGCATAAGCAATCACCAATGTCATGTGTGGGTAATTATTTCAAAATACTGGGTTACATGTTCACTTCCATCTTGCTTAATGTTTTTAGTGTTATTTCCCATTTGGAAAATTCGACCACGAGGATAGTATATGACATTAAAACTTGTTTGCATGCTCTCGGAGAATTGATACTATCATTAGAGAGTGATAAGCATCATCCTTTTTGCCGTGTCAAGTAAAATACATTAACTTCACATAACCGGAATCCACATTTATATAAAATCCTATCACTTATTTCACAACAAACATGCAAGTACATATCAACAACATCATGTATAGTTTCTCCAAATCGTTGTTTTGTTATCAAGTTCAAAGGCCATCCGCATTAATTATAGGAGATGTAATAGGACTAATTACGAATTGTTCATTAGGAGCACTTGTGAAGTCACATAATTTAATATTTTCTTTCGCGGTACTCATTGCAACAAGATAATAAAGAGGTAAACAAATAATAGTTTTTAAATGTTTTTGTTTGGATAAATAAGAGATGAACGGTATTATTTTATTGTAATTAAAGCAAAAAAAAATATAGATAATAATGATGATAAACAATATGATATAAATTATATAAAACAAATCTAAAGAGAAAGTGTATTTTAATTATCCCCATGACAATAATGTTAGAAATGTTAATATCCACAAATTCACCCTAGTATAGATATTTTGTTGGGTCTCCACGTGCAAATATTTGTAGATAGTAGTTGAAGGTGCATGTATCACGATGAGTGATTTTGATAATTAATTACAATCTTTATGTACTAATGATTTTATTGAGTTATGTATATACTTAAAGGGATTTTCCATAATTTATGCTTGAAAATCCATTTGTTAGATTCAAAGTTGGATACAATGAAAGTAAAGATATACATTGAGTATTGGCATTAATATCATAGATTAGAAGAGATGCATATGACATGATCAAATGAAGACGGAGTTCTTGTGTGGAACTCAAAGAAAGTCGATTTCATGATGGAAACATGTGTTGAGCCACGTTTGACCAATGCTTGGAGCATGCAAATAAGTGAAAAATTCATTGTGTATCTCAAGAGATTGTGCTTTAGCATGAAGAAAATCAAGTGGTGACCAAGGTGATACTCAAGGTGTGATCCAAAGGATAATCATGAGAAAGTTTGAGCCTGTGACGAGCATGTCTTAAAAAATAAAGATTGTGTGAGTATTCAAGACATAATCATAATGAAGAGATAGGAAAAATACAAGGTTGATCTAGATAAAGGTGCAAATGTTGGATTCATTTTGATCAGCACACAACGCATAAATAATGTATCAAGTGAGATCGCTTGATCTCGTGGTATGGTAAGAAATGGTCAACTATGTGTTCGGTCTTTCTACATGAGTTTCGATATCTTTTCATGGCTAGCATCAAAAGGAAGATTTCATATAGCCCATGAGAAGATGCCATCAAGTTATGATCATCATTTGGTGGTAATGAACATATGAAAAATTCCTTCCCATAATGATTATGGGAGAGCAATTTGAATCATTCACCAAGCAAGCACAATTAAAAAAATGTGTTTCAACTCGAGCCAGGCATGATCGTCTCCATCTAGCTTAAGTTGAATGCACAAAGCAAATGTACAATCTTTATAAGTTTTCTACTTACTGGGTCTCAAGATAGTTTTGGGAGAACGGATTATAAAATCGATAGCCGAACTATCAAGGGTCTCTCGGGTGAGTAGTTTCATCACATGGTTCGTCGAGAGTTCAAAGCTTTGTACTCTTGAGGATTTTACAAATTGTTTTTATCTTCATTAAAAGTTCACGTTCATCACGGATTTTGCATGAAAAACTTGTAATGTTTTTTAGTGTTGGAAGTTATACCATTTCTTATTTTACAGAGAGACCAAACCTCTATACTTGTGGTCTTATCATCCTTTGTTATTTCTTGGTATTTCTGTATGTGAGGATCTAGAGCTTCTTGTTAGTTTCAAAATAAGTACAAATTTATCGTGGTATTGATTGTAAAAAAAATGTCTCCCACGTAAAAAAAACAAAGAGGCATCTGAATTCTCCGAATTCACATCGCCGATGCATTCCACCACCGCCGTACATACACGGAATCGCACACGCCTGGCGGCGGCCAGAGATGAAGAAAACCCATGTAAACTCGCAAGTGCCGGCAGGCAGCATCGGTGAATCTCTCACGCCGGAACAAACCAAGAGAGACCCCTCGCCGCTGCCGTCCCTCTCACTCCCGTCGCCGGAGCAAAAGTAAAACCAACACGCCTCCCCTTCTCCTTTCCCATTCCGGGCGACCGACCCACTATAAAAATCCAGCTTCATGCCTTCATCCATCCACACATCCGTTCCACCGGCAGTCTCTCTCCTCCCCTGGCGTCATATCACCGCAGCCTCTCCCGTCGTTCCCACCCGCCAATCCATCCCTCCTCCTCTCTGATTGCGTCCGCGCTCGCGTGTGTCCGCCATGGAGGCTGCCGCGGCCACGCTGCTCCTCTCCGCCGACGCGCCCCTCGCCGCCGGCCGCCGCCTCCCTTCCCGGGCCGCGCGCGCCGCACGGCGGGGCGCCGCCGCCGGGCCCAAGAACCGGTGGGCGTCCGTCCGCGCTTACGCCGCGGCCGCCGCGCCAGCGCCCGCCGCTGGGAACGGCCTCATCGGGGTGAGTGCCGCTTGGGGCTTGTTTACGTTTGACTGATTTTCACTTATGCAGCAATTCGTTAAGTTAGCGTTACATGCTTTCTTAAGTACTGTAGCTCGCTTGCTTATCTGCTTCCCTTAATTAGTAAGCATCGAGCTTGCTTTTCGAACAACACGGAATGGAACCTGGGTTATTTCTTCGCGTCGATCTACCTACTATACTACCCATGTTTGGGAATGAGTGTTACTTCAAAAAGAAAAGAACATGGTGTATATCTCTTATAATATCCAGAAGAACTTGGCTAACAGCCCAAATTCCATCCACTAAACTTACCCAGCTTGTTTATTACTCTCTCATATATTCATCTATTCTCCTCAGTATGGATGAAAAATCTTTAGTTGTTGTTGTTGACTGTTCATGTTCATCGTCGAATAATTGCTTCTGCTACGTCCTGCTTGCTCAGCATAATGGAGTGTACACCGTTGGAGACTTCATGACAAGCAAGGAGGATCTCTATTTCGTCAAACCGTCAACCACCGTTGATGAAGGTGCCCTCCTTATTTAGCAGTGTACTCTCTGCTATGCTCGTTGATGACCTTCCAGATGGCTAACTAGTTCTTTTGGTACATGTGCAGCGCTCGAGATGCTCGTGCAGCACAGGATCTCTGGTTTCCCTGTTATCGATGACAACTGGATGTTGGTCAGTGCCCTTTAAATTTAAACCACTTGTTCTTATTACATGCTTCATCTATTTTTTAATGAGTTAATCTGAAAACATATTTGGGTGGGCCCTCTTCGGAACAAAGAATTTTAGAGGACAAATAGACGGTTGCAGTCCCAATGAAAATTACTATCAATGCCATTTGGATCATAGGATCACTACAAAATAATTTCATAGAATAGGATTTTGTACAAATTTTGGAGGAAATTAAACATGACTCTAACCTCAAAAATTCTTTCTGATATTTCCAATGCATCTTCTCCTTTTTTTTTCTCTCTCCATCTCTGATGTGCGGCATCCAAATAACTCTTCTTAGTCCTGTGAGATTTAACACGCCATGACAAACAATGGGGTGCTTTTACTATTCCTACAGTTTTCGGTTCATTCACTTCAAAGAGGGCGTAAAAGAAAAGATTCTTCTCAAGGAAAAAAGAAAAAACATGTGGATGAACCAGAGTTTTGTTTCTTACATGGCCCACTTCTAAATCAATGTTTTCAAATATTCTTGCTAAAGTGGTTATTTCAGTAAGATGGTGGATTAATTTTCTTGCTCCGCAAAGATATACTTGACTTGGAGTGTAATGGGATCAATATTTCTTGGATCTTCGTATGTTAAGCCTGTTTCCGTCTGTAATTCTACATCAAGGGTTTACAAAGCTTTAATGCTCACTCAGAGTGCGAGGCAACACTTCAGAGAAAGTTTCCATGTCACAGGACTAAACATTTTTATAGGCCTTTTTGTTCTTCTGTATCATGTTATTGGTTATGAAGTATTAAATTGCAATGATTAATTGTGCTGATTTTCTCATGCTTTCTGCTTGACCTTTTTCAGTTGGTTGGGTAGCAGCCTCGATTTCCCTTGTCATAAGAAATACTCATTTGCAACACAAATTTATTTTCACCTGCAGGTTGGCGTTGTCTCAGATTACGATCTATTAGCTTTGGACTCAATGGCAGGTATAATGTTTGATCTCTTGCTTACAAAAGACTAATAGTCGCATAAGAAGTATGTTGTGAACTGTAAAAAAAATAATAATCAGTAATATCATTACATATAGTCAAACAAAGTTGTCGGGATCTTAATTTGAAGGGTTAAAAGAGAGGCGCCTTATGATCTTTCAATCATGGATTTGAAAGAAAGACCATAAATCAAGATAATAGCTACAACACAATGATCCTACCTAGGATCCCATTACTACCGACCCTGGTCATAAATTGTTTTTGCTGCTTTAAGATTTACAGATAAACTTGATGTCATACCCATGTTGTATCTTTTTTTTACTACAAGATTTGTTGAGGTCATATCAACATCACAATCCTATCGAATAGTTTTGTCAGTATTTGAATATATTTTCATGCTTCAGGATGTGGACTGGCTGATTCAAACACAAGTATGTTTCCTGAAGTAGACAGCAATTGGAAGGTATATTCTATAAAACCTGGACTGATGATTTTATCATTTATCATGACTACTATGCATATCTTTTCATATATTGAGTTGTATAACTTCCACGCGTTGGGACGGAATGTTGTGGCTTGCAAGGCGGATGAATTTCTATAATGTGAAATCATCATTTTTCCATGTTGAGAAACAGTGATCTTGCAAATGATTAGTCACATATCACGTTCACAATTAATGTTTTTGAAATATCTTTGGTGACATCAATATAATAGGCAGTTGATGTAATCAAACATGTGCAACACAGCAAATTGTTTCCCATGCCTAAGGATGTGGGAGTGGGACAGTATCGAGTTAGGTCCCACATAAGACCTCACATAGTTAGTAATAGCATCCAGTTAATTCCCAGTATAGGGTTCTTATCATTGTTCCCTGTTCAGTAACTCATCAGATCCTTCCTAACAACTTGTATGCAGACATTTCGTGAGATCCAGAAACTCTTGAGCAAAACCAGTGGCAAAGTTATCGGTGATGTTATGACCCCCAAGCCTCTTGTGGTGCGTGAAACTACTAACCTCGATGCTGCTGCAAGGTATGTTCAGGCAACCCGTGAGACTCTCCGAGGCCATATATACTACCGATGTATCATTGTTGAGAGTTTGGCCTTTTCACAGGTTGCTGCTTGAAACCAAATACCACAGATTACCTGTTGTTGATAGCACGGGAAAATTGGTGTGTTGGATGAACCTATCTTTCCTTACACCCCCTTTTGTTTCTTAGCCCGATCTTCTAAAATGAAGTTTCTGTCCTGAACTAGGTTGGAATGATCACAAGGGGGAATGTCGTCAGAGCTGCTCTCAAAATAAAGAAGGAAGCTGAAGAAGATGCTTAAAATAGATAGTGTGGATGATTTTTATAAGGCACCACCTGGATTACCCGCAGCAATTTGGTAACTCAGTTCAATTGAAACATTAACTGGTGAGCTGAACTTCATAAGCTGCTAGCGTAGAAGCGAAATTTGCCTGGAGCATAGATGGATATATTGTTGTTTACAGTATAATGTAAGTAGTGTATTGTGTGGTCTTGTGGAGGAATGGAATGTCGGTGTTGCATGAGAAAAATTACAATTCATTTGAGGTCAGCATACTCAACTGACTTCTCCATATAAGTAGGTAGTAGTAGCACAATGTTTGGAGGTTTTATGTTCTTTACATTTTTTTTCTTAATGACTTGTACGAGCCTCGGACATATTATGGTGATTTATGTAGTGCAGTCGGTGTTTGTGATACGATGATGCCCTTCCACATCTTGGTCCATACTCCGGCCATCTCCGCCGCCGTGGTCTGGGGCAAAAGCTTCCGCTCTCTCCGCTTCAGCCTTCTGTCCAGCTCGATTTGCTTTTCCTCACCTCTCACGGCCTTGTGTAACTCAACCCTTGACTACCGTTTCGGTGAGGGGGCTTCGCCGTGCTCGTGATGCTCTGTCGTGGTTGGTGCAAAGTGTGCGCTTTGTGCCGTCGTGGTGCTGCCGTGTTGTGCTTCCTCCATTGCCCCCCTCCAGAGGTTGCACGGGCACTGCCTCAGAGCTACGGCCGTGGACGAACGGGAAGAACTCCCTCTCTGCTCTCTTTTCTCTCCTTTACTCTAACTAGTGCTCGAGCTTGATGAGAATTTAGATTAAGGCATGAATTTGATTCTGTTAGGTGGTTGTGATGTACTCTTGATACCTTTCGGCTGCTTCACTCGTGGGTGTGCACTGCCTATTCAACTAGAGCAGAAAATGGTGTAGATCTAGCATTAAGATCCCTGATGTGATTAAAATTAATTCAAGTGCTGTAATAAGTTGTGTTTGATGATTCTGAGCGAACATGCTCTGCATGCTCAAGCGATGATCTAATAATTTTTAGAGATAATTTCCTACTTGTTTGGCTTGCTGTGATGTCTCTCTTGGAGTTACACAGTAGGTAGCTTGCTGGATATGTGTTTGTAAAACTCTTTTTATGCTTTCTTGTGCTTCTTCCAGTGCACAGATGTGCTAGGCTCGGCTAATCCAGTTCTCTGGTTCGCTGACTTGTGTACAGGTGCTGCAACTTCTTTCTTTTCCTTCCCAAAGCATGATCAATTGCTCATCATGGTTCTGTTGCTTACAAATTAGCTATACTTCTCACTTCCGCTCAGCTGCTTGGCAAAGCATCACTCTGTCATTTACAGAGCTAGCTTGCTTTCCCTCACTGTCACTCACACACAAAGGGTCAACCTGCTGTCGTCGAGCAGCTTGGTCTTCGGGAACATGATGATAATCTGCGTTCTGTGGCTGGCCTGCTCCTCCTCGCTGCTTCAGTTTTCCTAGGGTGTTTAGTTCTAGCTGAAACGGTTTCTGGTGGATAGGTTCGGCTATGTGGCTGTGTGATGTGGTGTTGTGATGTGTGATGAAGCATTGGCTGCGGCTTGGCCATGTATTTATGCAGTTTTGGTTCCCTTGCGCTGGTGACACCATGGTAGTTGGGTTGTGGTGATTGATCACCTGCTTACTGTGGCCCTCTTTGTACCTCGAGTTGACTGCTTTTGAACAGTACTCCTCCCCTTGCGGATGAGCTTCTGCTCTTCAGTTCAGCTCCTTTTATTGCTGAATTTTTGCTCCTTTGCGCAGAACATCACCCCTTGGAGATGATCATCTGAGTCATTCATCTTATCCTAGCTTCTGCCATGGAAATATCTCTGCTGGTGTTGGACTGATGCTGGAATTCTTGTTGGGCTTGGTTTCATGTGGGCTTTGGTCCTGTTTTTCAGTGTGGGCTTTCAGGTTAATTAGGGTCCATTTGACTGGTTAGTGTCAAATGTGATACCATTTGCTGCCTTCTTGAGGTTTTATTTGAATTCTGGCATAATTTGGAAATTATGATTTGTTGCCTATTACCTTTGGATTATTTGAGATTACCAGATCATGCTCTATACCAGCTCTTGTTGCCTTTTGCTATCTGTTGCCTCTTGTGGGACTTGTTCCCTTGCTGGTAAATGCCTTTACACCACGGTTGCCTTAAGAAAATATTAGAGCATGATCCCCTCGACTTGGTGGTCTATTCTAAGTTGCCTAAGCCGATATTTGCGTTCTCCATTTTGGTTTTATAAGCTTGTTAAGGTTTTCTCTTGGTTAAGAAAATGACAGGTTGAACTGCCAGCACCAAAATGGTGTTGTGAACATTTTAATCCTAATCCACTTCTTTTCTTTTTGGTGTTTCTTTTGCAGGTACAAGAGTTTTCAGAAGAAGAGATGAAGAAGAATTTCAGATAGATTTAGTTTATGAATTTTCTTATTGTTCTGTAATTTAGAAATCTAAAGTTATTAGAATTTATCCATGTAATAGATTGAAAATGATTTGACCTTGTAAAATGAATCATTCTGGAATATATGTATGGATTTGGAATTTTAGAATCCAGCTTGTGAGATTTGAGTCATGAAAATTAGTTGGTGAAATTTGATATAATGTGTACGAGAAATTAGGATATGAATTACTTTTTGAATTCTTCTTAGTTGTATTCATTGACCATTTCCGAAGAATAAGATGAGATATAAAGATGTTGTGCTATTTGAATTTGACATGTTCTCATATTAGAGATAGTGATGTATTATGGAAGATAATTGAAAAGGATCGAGTATGGCACCTAGAGAGGGTGAATAGGTGCAACTTCAAATTTTAATTCTTTTCAAGTTTAGGCCTGACACAAAAGGTAAATTTTCTAGATATGCAAATATGGTGAATTTACCTATATGACAAGCACACAACTAAACAAGATACAAGCTAAGTAAAGACGGTAAAGGATAGAAGTAACTGATGGGAGCACGCGGAGACAAGGATGTATTCCCGAGTTCCTCCTTGTTACGGAGTACATCTCGTTTGAGGGGTGTGAGCCTCACCACAACAGGCTTACTCAACGCCACAAAGGCCTCACCCTATTCTCTGATGAACCGCACCACAAAAGATTGGTTCACCTTCCACTATCGGTAACCTTCAAGGTGGAAACCGAAGCCTTTACAACAAGCTTGGGGCACACGTCCACTACTAAATTGGAGGCTACCAAATCACCACAGTCTGTCAAACAATCAACAAGAGTAAGAACAAAGGCCTAGGTTTTCCAATGGAAACCCTAGGCTCAAATCCCTCAAGTGAATGAGGGGGGAATGTAAATTGCCTTGGCAGACTTGTAGATCTTGGCCTTCTCCTTCAATCCTCCAAGTATGAGCTAAGATGGCTCTTTTCCTTCTCAATTTTTGGGGTCGATGCATTTATGTTTTAATCAACTAAACCCGCATCACTTAACACCAGATTAAATGTATCACTAGTGTTGTTGTCTAACATAAAAACACAAGGGATTAAGAAATGTTCTTTCAATCCCCCCCTTCTTGGTGTTAGATGACAACACTAGGATTTGCAATGGAGCACCAAACCAAAAACATCATGTTTTCAAGAAATTGATAAGCTCCCCCTAAATGTGTGCATATAAGTAATTTGCATTGGAATACAAATGCACAACATATATATAGGTCTAGAGCAACTCCACAATTTTTAACAAACACATGATGTATACCAACACATTTGCATGAATAAGAGAGACATATTGATAAGTAATTTGAGACTTTTGAGTTCAAGATCATACCTTATGCATAAGAGTGTAGAGATTATACCAATGCATAATGTACCATAGTCCCAACCATATATAAATCCGAAATCCATATATCTCACACAATAATTAAACATAACACAGTTCAAACACACAAATAGCAAATGTGGCAAGCAAATAAGTTCAACAACTAAGATAAATGGGCACGAGCTTTAAAGAAATGATAAAATAGCATGCTTGTGCCCGAACCCTTGCAAATCCCACGGAGAACCTAGATAGAACTACTTCTCCCACTTTGGCATCGAGACGCCAAAAAGGGAAAAGAGCGATGGTACGTCGCATGTAGATCACTCAGAAGCCTCGGTCTCCTCAGACTCATCCTCATCCTCGTCATCTTCGCTTCTTCCTCTTCATAAGCAGGGGCACGAGTGTAGGTGGGATAGAAAGGAGTTGCAGAGAGACATGGTGAAGGATAAGCTGCTGGGTGTTGGCAAGATTGCGGCGCTCACGGTAGGCATCATATTGTTCCTTGCGAATGTCCATATTCATGCAAAGAACGTTCCTTTGGAACCAATTCAGCTTCTTGACTTGAGGAGCAAAGGAGGGGGCATTGGGGGTAGCCTTACGGGTGCGAGCACCACCACGAGCATCTCTCATGAAGGAATCAGGGGCATCACGAGCAGGAGGAGTAACCACATACTTATTGATATAGACCTTCTTGAATTTGTGCTCCTCACAATTTTCATCATTAAGATCTTGGTCTTCCAAAGTCCTCTTGATGAGCAACATGATATATGGGGCATCACGAGCATCAGGAGTAACCACATACTTCCAAAGTCCTCTTGATGAGCCAGAATCCTTGGGCAAACTTGGGGTCCGGAATATTCCGACCTCCACCAAAATATCCGGTCCAAATTTCCAGTTGAGTCTAGTGGCTCGCGCCGTTCACAAGCTTGGGGACCGGATAATCAGCCCCAAACTGGAACCGGAATATCTAGTTTTCTGAGTTGAACTGAGTTGGCTTTTTTCCTTCTCAATTTTTGGGGTCGATGCATTTGTATTTTAATCAACTAAAACCCGCATCACTTAAAACCAGATTAAATGTATCACTAGTGTTGTTGCCTAACACACAAAACACAAGGGATTAAGAAATGCTCTTTCAATAATAAGTTTGAAAAATAGGATCCATGGTTTGTCTACATCCTTTGTCTAATTGTAAGTGAACGTTTCCAAATCATCGACGTTCGTCAGATATCGACTTCCCAGTATCTTTTTACACAAAAGCGCATTTTTTCCAGGTTTCACTAAAACATGCATGAGTGCAAAGATGCAAAGTTCGAAATTCTACCCTCTCGAGTCCTATAACTGCGGGGTATTACAGTTATATCAAAGCTTCATTGAATAGAACATTTGGTTTTAAACCTTGCCATTGAAAACACCCTTCTTCACGTAGAGGAGTTCTTCCGAATTTGACCTAGTGAGACGAGGTTTCGCTCAATCCATCTTGGATTTCTTCTCCCATAAAGCCTCCTCACCCTATAAGATTAAAACTAAAGCCGTTTCTTCCCCCCTTAAGCCTATTTTTCCTTGAAAACACCCTTCACATAAGTGATTATTGAGTATACACCATGCTATACACGCATATACGGATACACCCACACCCCCAAAATGTAATGATCAAATGGGTCCAACTATGCATGTTGTTTTTATCTGAGAACTATGAATGTTGATTTAATGACGTAAGCTGCTCAAAACAAAAACATAAACAAACACAAACATCGCTGCTAAATGAATAAATAAATATCCAACATACTAATTATATGCAATTTAAGTATATATTGCTACTCAACTTTGTCCTTTATCAAACGTAATAATCAATGTCAAACTATACTCGTCAGAGCATGACTATCGAACCCCGTATAATTATGATGATACAACAATGAAATCACTTGAACGAATACTTCCATGAGATATTTATTCCCGTTAACGGTCCTTCCGACATTTCAAATTCACTTACGAGCCCTAGTAACCGACTTGAATCATTATTTTACCGTATAAAAAGTTATTGCTAGCGGTGTGCTGCAAACCAAAACATTATGGTTAACCTCCCGAATTGTAAAATGATTTACATGCAAGAATAGTTACCTCTACATTATTCTAGTAAAGGACATAGTGGAAAAGTAGAAACCCATATGCCATGGATTTTTCTTATAAACGTGTTTCATCCAAACCACAACGGAGTAGAATACGTCTTCTCCCCTAATCCTAATTTTTTGAAAACATCCTCACATTAATGATTATCGAATATACGTCACACACACATACTTAGAACCCAACATGTCGTGATCAAATGAGTCCAAATATATGTGTCTTATTTTTCCGAGAACTATGAATGTTGAATTGATGTCGTAAGCTGATCAAAACAACAAAAAAACATTGTTGCTAAACGAATAAATAAATAACTAACATACTAATTATATGCGCTGCAAGTATATGCCGTTACTCGAATATTTCCTTTATCGAACATATAATCAATGTCAAACTATATTTGTAAGAGCACCCAACTGTCGGATTCTGTATAATAATGATGGTATAAATCACTTGAGAGAATACATTTATGCGATATTTATTTATGTTAACGGCCCTATCCGATAATTTAAATTCACTTACGATTGCTAGTAACCGACATGAATCATTTTTTCACCATAGAAAAAGTTATTGCTAGCGGCATGCTGAAAACGGAAGCATTATGATTAACTTCCCACAACGATTACATTTCTTCCATCATATTTGTAACATGATTTACATACAACAAAAGTTATGTCGAGATTATTAAGAAAGAAACATTGTGGACACCCATGCCATGGATTTTTCTTTGAGATTTGTTTCTCATCCAAACCACAACGGAGTACAATACGTCTTCGATCCTGAATGACAGTCAGACCCGGACACGTGCACCCGGCGACCGTATCACAATCACGGCCGTCCGCACTTGCCCGATCCGGATCAAACGGCCAGGTGACACCAGGTTTTGCCACCGAGGGTACAAATAGCCTTCTTCCCCCTCCGCCGCCGCCCCCTCCCTTTTCTCTCTCCTCCCGCCGCAGTTGGGAGGACCCTTATCAAACCCTAAACCAGAAAATACCTCAAAAAAATCCGCAAAACCCGAATTTTTTTATCAATCGGTGATGGCGGCACAGGCAGCGAGCTCCGCGTCGGAGGGAGGCTCACCGGCGGCGTCGGCCGCGGCCGCTGCGGCGGCGTCGTCGTCGTTCCCGGCGACGTCGCTGTACGTGGGGGACCTCGACATGAGCGTGCAGGACGCGCAGCTCTTCGACGTCTTCGCCCAGATCGGCGGCGTCGTGTCCGTGCGCGTCTGCAGGGACGTCACCACGCGCAAGTCGCTCGGATACGCCTATGTCAACTACAACACCCCTGCTGACGGTGAGCGAACCACGCCCCGATTCGTTGATTCCCCCGCGTTGGCTGATGCATTGCTAGGTTTTCGATCGAATTAGTCTATTTTCGCATTAATTGTTTGCGGCTGTCGGAGTTGTTAGGGCGTTGAATGCGGTTGCTTTCATCGGTTGTTTCAGTTTGGAAATTTATTGCGGTGGCTGAGGCAGTTAGGGATTAGTTAGTTGGCTAACGGTTGTAACCTGTAACACTGATTGTCTGTCTTGATTTGGAAGTCCGGAGGTTTGGGGATTTTTTTGTTGAACAATATGTCTGATGTGTTTTTGTCTGTTTTGGAAGTCCGCAGCGTTGGTGATTTTTTTGGTTGAACAATAGACTGTTGGTGATTTAGCTGTACTACTGTTTCTGCCTTTTTGGAATTTTATCATAGGCTTATGTATGTGGTGTCCACAATCCTGTAGTTCTTTACTTGATTAAATTGTGATGCATACATTAGAATCAAGGTAAACAAGATGCTGGGCTGGCTGTCCCTTATGTGCGATGGCTGCCTGGAGCAACTCTGAGGTGCTTAGAGCTGGTGGCGGATGATTGGGATGGAGAGAGGTGGAGTGGGAAGGGCACGGAGAAGAGTGAGCAGAAAATGCGAGTGAGAGCAAGAGCAGCAGGTTAATATTGCTGCATGTAGTTAGTTCAGTGTTGAGCCATCCGCAACAGGGTTTCAATGCAGTTCTGTGCCCAGTTTTGTCTTGATGTTATGGCGGTATGGTTTAATGCCATCTTTTCCCATTCTCCAAGGCAGTTAGGAATGCCGGTGATGAACGGGTAAAAATGTTTTATTTCGCTTGGCTTGGAAGGTTGCACTGCAGTTAATTCCGTGTGACCAATTGGACTATAATTGTCCGGAATGTACGTTTACCCCGTTTTGGTATTTTATCTCATGTATGTGGTGTCCACAATCATGTAGCATGTTGCCTAAATTCTGGAGCATAAATTGGAATATTATCTTTATTTAATTTTGTCTGCACTATGTTGATGCTCTTGTGTGGTAGCTCTTGTATGGCCAAGATGGCACTGAAATCTATATAATTATAACGTGATTTACGATTTTATGGAATTAATAACCTACTCTAACCGTGGGGAGTTTCCACATCTGATGAATTGTTTCCATTGCTCACTTTCTCCTTGAGATACATCGCCTTATAGAACCTTGGCCATGCACCTTCTTGTTGTACATTAGCATGGCCTTTTAGTGGTTTCATACTGATTTTGAAATATATTGCAGCTGCACGTGCTCTTGAAATGCTCAACTTCACTCCTATCAATGGGAGGCCTATCAGGATAATGTATTCTAACCGTGACCCCAGCCTGCGCAAGAGCGGCACAGCAAATATATTTATCAAGGTGTGTATACATATTCAGAATGCAAGTGTTGGCCTGTTGGTTTAAGTCCCTGACATCCTTGTCTTTCATGTTTTGCAGAATCTTGACAAGTCAATAGACAACAAAGCTTTGTATGATACATTCTGTGTGTTTGGAAACATCCTTTCTTGTAAAGTTGCAACCGATTCTTCTGGAGAATCAAAGGGCTACGGCTTTGTTCAGTATGAGCGGGATGAGGCTGCTCATGATGCTATCGAGAAACTCAATGGGATGCTTATGAATGACAAGAAGGTCTATGTTGGGCCTTTCGTTCGCAAGCAGGAGAGGGATAACTCTCCAGGCAATGTGAAGTTCAATAATGTTTATGTAAAGAACCTAGCTGAGACTACCACTGAAGATGACCTGAGGGAAATCTTTGGAAAGTTTGGAACCTTAACAAGTGTTGTTGTAATGCGGGATGGCGATGGAAGATCCAAGTGTTTTGGATTTGTGAATTTTGAAAGTCCAGATGAAGCTGCTCTGGCTGTTCAAGACTTGAACGGCAAGAAATTTAGTGAAAAGGAATGGTATGTCGGTAGAGCACAGAAGAAGTCGGAAAGGGAGATGGAATTGAAAGAGAAGTTTGAAAAGAACCTTCAAGAGGCAGCAGATAAATATCAAAACACAAACTTGTATCTGAAGAACTTAGATGACACTGTTGATGATGAAAAGTTACGCGAACTTTTCGCTGAGTATGGAACTATTACTTCCTGCAAGGTTTGTTTAAATTCTCAGCTGCTGATGCATATGCGTACCAGCTTATATTACTAACTGAAAGCCTTGTCATAGGTTATGCGTGATTCAAACGGTGCAAGCAGAGGTTCTGGATTTGTTGCTTTCAAATCTGCTGAAGAGGCTTCCCGAGCTGTAAGCTTGAGTTTTAAAATATTCTTTTGTTGGACCCTTGGTTATGTCTGGCCCCTAAAGTTTATTTTTCTTCTGGTGTCCCATGTAGCTTTCTGAAATGAATAACAAGATGGTAGGCAATAAACCACTTTATGTTGCACTGGCACAGCGCAAGGAAGACAGGAAAGCAAGGCTGGAGGTAAGATTCCGTTGAGTGAAATTGTATATTTTGACCTGGGAGTGATATTGTATTTTGCCCGATTTCTATGTTTATTCCCTGTTGTATACATAACTTGTTATGTGTAGTATGCTAGTTAAATATTACTGGGATTATCCGTTATGTACAATGGTAAGGTGATATCTTTAATTGTCAATGGAGTTTTGTGCTTAACAATACTTTCTTGGCTCACATGATTCCTAAGATATTTATCTGTGTGCTTATTTGCTACAGCTAGATTTCCCGTCACTGATTTTGCTATTTGTTGCAGGCACAGTTTTCACAAATGCGCCCTGTTCCAATGGCTCCACCTGTTGGTCCTCGCATGGCCATGTTTCCTCCTGGTGTTCCTGGAGTTGGTCAGCAATTATTTTATGGTCAGCCACCTCAAGCTTTTATCAACCCACAGGTGAGCACGTTTATTTTTTCCCTTGCTCTTGAACGATAGCTAGATTTGAATTGATATTTCAAACAGTATCATGTCTGTTTTTGACCTTTAAATTTTCATGCAAGCTTGTTCCATTGCTTTAGCGAAATGGTCCACTGGTTATCTTTTCTCATTACTGTTCTTTCTTCTGTCCCATGCTTCACTGAAATGTGTGCCAAAATTACCATTTACTGATATGCTTTCCTAGTAACCAATATTTGCAATGCTGTGCTTTAGTTGCCATTACCAGTAATGTCACTGCTCCTACTGCCTGCCCCAGCTGTCTCTCCATAAACACTTAGGGGGGGGCCAATGTTTATGATGCCACTGCTTTGCTACTTTAATGCCTATAAGGCTGAACTTGATGTTATTTACAGGGCACCATCTATAGAGAAAGAATATCATAATATATGGGACTTTATTATATAATATTCTTCTATTGGTTCCCTAACCTTGCCCCTGTGTATCGTTATCTCGTGATTTACTTGTTTCTACTTTATCGGTAATAAGTTTTCAGTATATAGCAACATAAAAGCTTATGTTTGCAACAATGCCACAAAAGAGCTGGAAATTATTGAAATAATTTAGTCTTCTTTGATGTTTTTATGATGTTTTATACTATTTTACCATTCGATTCGGTAATACCGCATCTTGGTCATAAACATCGAACTAGAATTCCTTTAATTCAATGTCATGCAGTATATTTGTACAAACCTTTTGGGTTAACCAGGTTGGTTTTTTGTTTAGCCTGGATATGGCTTTCAGCAGCCTCTTATGCCTGGGATGAGGCCTGGTGGAGCCCCGATGCCAAACTTTATGATGCCTATGGTGCAGCAAGGACAACAACAGCGGCCAGCTGGTAGGCGCGCTGGTCCTGGTGGAATGCAGCAACCAATGCCAATGGGTCAGCAGCAGGTAAGCTGCTATATTTACTGAACATCAAGTGCTTGTCTCCTTTGTTTGGATCTATGGAGGCACAACATAAAATCATCTTGTTTTGAGAGGCTCTGAAATCCTCTGTGTTGCTTTGCAGATGATGGCTAGGGGTGCTGGTGGTCGTGGCTACCGCTATCCATCTGGACGCGGCATGCCTGATCCCGCTATGCATGGTGTTGGGGGTGTGATGCCATCCCCATATGAGATGGGAGGGATGCCTATGAGAGATGCTGGCGCCTCACAGCCTATTCCAATTGGTGCATTGGCTACTGCACTTGCGAATGCGCCCCCGGAGCAGCAAAGAATGGTATGTGCTAAACTCTTTTTTCTGTATATTGTTTTGTCAGGAGGTTGTTTTGCGGACCTTGACGATGTGTTTTTTATTATTGCAGATGCTTGGTGAGAACTTGTACCCTCTTGTTGATCAGCTGGAGCATGACCAGGCTGCAAAGGTGACAGGCATGCTTCTGGAGATGGACCAGACTGAGGTGCTCCACCTGCTTGAGTCTCCAGATGCTCTCAAGGCCAAGGTTGCTGAAGCCATGGAGGTTCTCCGCAGCGCTCAGCAGCACACCAACCAGTCCCCTGAGCAGCAGCTGGCTTCTCTCTCGCTGAATGATGGCCTCATCTCTTCATAAGCTGAACAGCGACAGTTTTTGCACCATATCAAGCTTTATTATCTAGACTGAAAATGACTTGGTTTATTGGAGATTTAGCGTTTGCCAGTAGCTGAACTAGTTGTTTTAGGCTTTCCATGGATTGCCTACTTTGTTTGCAAGGATTAGTTATTTTGGTTAAGTTGTTATCAGTTTGTTACTGAAGCTATCTATCTGGTGTTTTCTCGATGGTTATTATTACTATCTATATGAGGTTTGTTTGTTTAGTTGACTGTCCGTGCTGGATAAATATTTCTCAATTTTGTTAAAATATTCCATTACATAGGGAATTCAGCAATATTAGGCTCTGCGTGGAACGTAAACCCAACCTGTCTTTTCTCGATCCCTTCTAGAAATTTGTCATTGAGATTCTTTGTTACATTTTGTCGACCACTATCAAGCAAGCAGCAACCTATCCATGAACAAAGTGGAGTGGGTGTTTAATCGCCAGTTTCGGCACCCACACGTTCACCACCGTCAACGGAGTGGTGCTATTCGCTGCCTAACGACTGCCTCTGACTGCAAGTATGTTCCAACTCAACCTTTCATGGTTTTATATTTTGAAACTTAAAATGGTCGTTGCATTAGCTTCAAAAACTGAGTATATTTCTAAAAAAAAAGGAATTTTGGAACCTTTTCGACGGGTTATTGACCTTTTGATTTCTAGCTCAGGGAGTGTAATCACCCGGTCTCTCCCACGTGCTTGGCGGTCCTTCGTACACAATTGCCTTCTTTTACGTATTGTTCAGTCTTGTATTAATGTACTCACATCGGAAAATAGTAAATACATACAAGTTTTAATGGTGGAGTAGGCATATCAGGATCAGTATGTTGATTATTCTTCATTGTTTGACAAAGATCAGGATCAGGCTCAACATGGGTTTAGGGCAACGTTACTCATTGTTTTATACAACTTGGTGTACGACAGAAAATGATGGACACTGCCACTTTATGGATAGAGGCTTTTATGAAACCATGAATTTTGCTTTGGTGGGGGTATACCCCTTTTTGAAAAAGTGAATTTTGCTTCGGTGAGGACGTTGGTTGCTACTAAGGGATCGATACCTCATTTACATCTATGACGAGTTGTCATCTGCACTGCAAGATCCTTGTTCAAAATTATTTGGATGAAACTCAAGAAAACCGTCACTTTCAGGTCCAGTGGCAACGAGATGAAAAATGTTTTCTCTTGGCTCTGGGCACCCACAATTTGCTACAAAACCTTAAACACGCAACAATGTGTCGCTTATGGGCAGCATATGCACCGTCATGAATGACCAAAGGCGAACACGTTTAAGGGTAGCCCACAAGACACATGCTGCTTCAACGGCGGAAAACCATATTGGGCCATAGGTGTAGATGCACCCACTGCCCGAAAATTATTTTTCAAAATGTCAAAAAATTTCAAGTAAAAATATCGGATATATATCAGAACATTTTATGTTCGCACAAAATGTTCATGAAGAAAAGATATTTTTTGCGGGCTGTGCAAAAAAGACAAATCCGGGTGCATCAAAATGACTTTGTACGCGATATTTTTTGTCCTTTTGCACATGTCACAAAAAATGTCTTTTCTTTGCGATAAAATCTTCTTATGTATATCTGATTTTTTTTGACATTTTATAAAAAAATTAATTTTTTTTACACAATGCGTGCATCTAGACCTATGACCCAAAACGGCGTGTCCTTGAACGTACTCAAATCAATCTAAAATCAGATCTTCCATTGTGTCCATGGTTGCTACTTGGTTGGTTGGTTTGTTGCGGCCTTCATTTTTGAAGTGTTTTTGGTTGCTGACAAAGAGAAAACTTGTGACTTTTCTATTTCCTTCTCCCTTAGAGGGTGTTTGGATTGTCGGGTGAGAATACGGAGGAAATATGTTCCACGCGTGCGCTAGATTTTCAATAGGGCCGCACTAGGTCCGTGAGATTTTCCGGTCGTTCTGCGAATTATACGCCGAACCAAGCGTGTTCGTAACTTCATATAATTTGGACATCCCTTCCAGGATGGACGGATATAGCATCTTGCTAGCCAAGTATTTAACACCTACCTTCTGTTCAATGGCTTATCACCAAATGACAAGGAAAACGACACGAGTCAGTGAAAGTAACATGAGAATCATGCTCCTACCTTTATAACGTATACCTCCCTTATTAGTGGCGCATAATTAAGTTAATATTTTTAGTTTTATTTTAAAATTAGAACCCTTATTGCATTTTAACAGGGCCTCCAATTCCGACCCTAATTCAGATCACACCGAATCATATGTGGTTAGTCGTGAGTGTACTTGCTCTGTCTTCAGTTCAGTTACCACTGCCTTGATGGAGAAAGGGCATCATAGTTACATCCTAGCCACTTGATTAGTTCAGAGCAGAATTAACATGGCTTACCAACTCATTTTCTTTTGTTCAGTTCGTTACGTACAACAACCTTCTCATACTACCATAGTATGTTGGATTGCATTGACTGATGCAATGTAGATGTCTATATACAACACCCTAGCTAGTGATTGATCCATAGGCCAAGAGAAGATCAAGGCAATGCTCTGTTGAGCTGAGTTTAGTTCTTGAGGGTAAGAGCAGTGCAAAGTATATCCATAGGGTTGGGAGGTGTCGGTAAAATGTTGTCCACGTGAGCCACATATTGAACCTGGCCGTAACGACAAAAAAGTTAAACTACACGGAGCCTCCCGGACAATGAAGCATATAGCTGACGTTCACAAGGCTTTATGGAGCCTTGAAGCCACGAGAGAAGCGCCTCAATGGTGGAGTATGAGAACTTATAGACTGCACACGTAGAACATCAAAGATTATACTTGTTGAGGGAAGAATGAAATACTCCCTCCGATCCATATTAGTGGGCACAACTTTGTCTAGATACACATGTATCTAGTCTAAATACTTAACTAGATACATATGAATTTAGACAAAGCTATGCCCACTAATATGGATCGGAGTGAGTACAATGTTATGCATCTGTCTTACAAAGTGCTTATGGCTATGGGCTCCCGCATATCTCAAGTGGGTCCTCGTCAATTGAACCATGATATTTTCTTCGGGCTATCGGGGCTATCAGATGAAAAGTACTAGTACAAAGAAACCGAGAACACACAAACTTTTGGATCATACGTACCTGGGTCCGTTGTCAAGAGTAAACTCATGCATATTTTCCCTAACATATTGCACTTATGAGACATGGAGGTATCTTGGCTATAGGAGAAATTTATAAAGTAAAATGCGCTAATTCAAGGGCTAATCATACACAAGTCACTGTCTTCTTTCACATGGTTCATCTTCAAAAAAGTGTCAAGACCCCTAGTTTATAGAGCTGGAAATTAATACTCAATTTTTGGTGGGAATCTTCTGCATAGAATTGAGACCATTTGCATTTTTTCTAGAATCTACACAATTTCTTTAGACTGAAAAATCCAAGACGGCAACTAGAATACTTCCGTGCCATTTTCTGTTGAAAATAGATATTTTTTAGATTCTTTTTAGGATTGCGATCATGTTTTTTTTTAAATATTGATACCTATCATGTAACGTATGATGACTACACAGAAAAAATCTTTTAAGGGTAGCCCAAAGACACATGCTGCTTGAACGGACTCAAATCAATCTAAAATCAGATATTCCATGGTGTCCATGATTGCTACTTGGTTGGTTGGTTTGTTGCGTTGCGGCCTTCATTTTTGAAGTGTTTTTTGGTTGCTGACAAAGAGGAAAACTTGTGACTTTTCTATTTCCTTCTCCCTTAGAGGGCGTTTGGATTGTCGGGTGAGAATACAGAGCAAATATGTTCCACGCGTGCGCCAGATTTTCAACAGGGCCGCACTAGGTCCGTGAGATTTTCCGGTCGTTCTGCGAATTATACGCCGAACCAAGCGCGCATTCGTAACTTTATATAATTTGGACATCCCTTCCAGGATATAGCATCTTGGTAGCCAAGTATTTCACACCTATCTTTTGTTGAGTGACTTATCACCAAATGGCAAGGAAACCGACACGAGTGAGACTCGTAAACATCAGAATCATCCTCCTGCCTTTATAGCGTATACCGCCCTTATTAGTGGCGCATAATTAATTTAATATTTTTAGTTTTATTTTAAAATTAGAACCCTTATTGCATTTTAACAGGGCCTCCAATTCCGACCCTAATTCAGATCACACCGAGTCATATGTGGTTAGTGGTGAGTGTACTCGTGATTTATGAGCTAGGACAGTGCCTTGTTCTGTTTTCGATGGAGAAAGGGCATCATAGTTGCATCCTAGCTACTTGATTAGTTCAGTGCAGAATTAACATGTCTCACCAACTCATTTTCTTATGTTCAGTTCGTTAGGTGCAACAACCTTCTCACCGTATTATGTTGGATTGTATTGACTGATGCAGTGTAGGTTTCTATATATAACGTTAAACACCCTATAGCTAGTGATTGATCCATAGGCCAAAAGAAGATCAAGGCAATGCTCTGTTGAGCCGAGTTTAGTTCTTGAGGGTAAGAGTAGTGCAAAGTATATGCATAGGGTTGGGAGGTGTCGGTAAAATGTTGTCCACGGCAGCGACCTGTTCCACCTGACCGGAACGACTAAAATTTTTGAACCAGATGGAGCCTCCCGGACAAGGAAGCATATCCCTGACATGCACCTGGCCGGACCGAGCGTTGAAGCCACGAGAGAAGCGCCTCAATGGTATGGCTAGAGCATCAAAGATAACTTGTTGAGAGAAGAATGACATGCCTAGAACAATCTTTCGGTATCAGACTTATAAAATGCTTATGGCTTTGGGCTCCCGCACACCTCAACTGCATGAGAACTTCTTTTGGCTATCGGGGCTATCGGATGAACACTAGTACTCCCTCCGTTCCAAATTACTTTACTTGAGTTTGTCCAAATATGATGTATCTAGACACTAAACAAGTATAAATACATCCGTATTTGGACAAACCAAAGTCAAGTAATTTGGAACGGAGGGAGTACAAAGCAATCGAGGCACACAAACTTTTGGATCGTATGCACCCGCGTCCATTGGAGTAAACTCTTGTATATCTAATATCTTCCCTAAGATATTGAACTTCTAAGACATGGAGGTATCTCGGTCATATTAGAAATTTACAAAAGAAAATGCGCTATTCAAGGGCTAATTATACATGAGTCATCGTCTTTTCCACATGGTCCATCTTCAACAAAGTGTGAAGACCCCCTAGCTTATAGAGCTGGAAATTAATAAGCAACTTTTAGTGGGAATCTCCTGCATAGAATTGAGACCATTTGCATATTTGTTTTTAGCATCTACATAAATTACTTTAGACTGACAAATCCTACACGGCAATTGGGATACTTCCGTGCCATCTTCTGTTCAAAATAGATTTTTGTAGATTCTTTTAAGGATCGTAATGATGGAAAAAATTCATATGATACCACGTAATGTATGATGACTAGACATAATCTTATTTGGTAGAAATTTTCGTCCACTTTTGTAAAAAACAAAACTGTCTAATCAAGCAATCTCGAGTTGTAAATTTTCCGTATTATTTCTGGGCTTCTTCTCCACCGTTCTTTCAAATTATCTGATTTCGCATGACAATTTAGAAGCGCTTGACTGATCCAACCTTCCTTCTCAGATCCAACGGTGTGTGGGCAAACAACAATTACTTGATGTTATGACTTATGAAGGTCCATTGCCAAACTATTGGCTACACCCTCGATGATCGACTTGAATTGTATTAGCACCGCTCTATGTCTACCTACAATTCATTTGAAGGAAGATGCAAAGGTTGTTGTTGTTGATCAATAGGGCCATCTTATTACGAAATGATACAGTGGTATGAAAAAGTTGTAGTAAAATTAGTTAAACATTTATTATTTATTCTACCTCCTATAGTAAATGGGATTGTCCCACCCACTGTATTCCTAAGAGAGGAGGATTAACTGTCGCCCCTCGCGGGGATACTTTTCTCTCGTTTAGTATGCCCTGATTTGTATGGTTCTTTTTCTTTTGGCTTCGGCCGTTACATGTTTGCTTCTCCTATATAGATATAAAAGGCAAAGCTTTTGCCCCGTTTCAAAAAAAAAAAAAAAACTGTCGCCCCTCAGTAAAGACAATTATTAATTCGTCCAAGAATTTTAAGTAAAGTTACTAGGAAATGCAGTTACGTTGTAGGTATCCTTGCAACGACCACCACACGAAACAAAACATAGATCACAACAATTGTTCTGAACTTGTTGGATGTGTGCCCTTATCGTTAGAATCCAAGTCCAAGAGAGGCCATATGAACAAAAGAGAATAATACTATTAGCTATCTCTACCCACCAACTATCTCAAAATACCGATCTGATCGGAAGTGGAGATATAAACCTAACACCCCACTTCATATCCGATGTGGATATGGAATGATTAACATCTCCCCTCACGCCCGACATGGGCGCGGATAAATGATTGGGGGGAAATGCGGGGACTGAAACTTGAACTCAAAACCTCACGCTCTTATATCATGTTAGATACCTCTACCAACAAACTATCCAAAAGACCGATCTGATCGGAAGTGGAGATATAATATACTTAACAATATAATTTGAGATAGAGGAAGTAGATTGCAACCAGGAGAAACTGTATCAAGTGGACGTATGATTGTTCGTCACACGTGAAAAACCAATTAGAATTTAGCTGCAGTATGTACGACATCTTGAAATCTAATTTAATGCGGTGGGGGTTTTGTACAGACTATTCAGAATTTCAGACCATACTGAATCATATGTGGTTAGTGTACTCTTGACCACTTGTTCTAATTTCAGTTCAGTTGCCACTACCTAGAGGGAGAAAGGGTTGGCAGCATAGTTGCATCCTACTTGAATAGTTCAGTGCTGAGTTAAGCGTGGCTCACCAACTCATTTGCGTAAGTTCAGTTCGGTTGGTGCAACAATCTTCTCACCATATTATGTTGGATCGCACTGACTGCTGCAGTGTAGATGTCTACATATATGATATAACAGCCTAACTAGTGATATATACATATGAAGAGATGATAAAGGCAATGATGTGCACAGGGTTTGGGAGGCGTCAGTAAAATATTGGCCACGCTGACTAACTGTTGTACCTGGCAGGAAAGACCACAAAGGCTAAATTTGATTGAGCCTCTCAAACAATGAAGTGGATATCGCAGCATAATTATCAAAGCTACTACTACGCAAAAAGGAAGCGGGGACCTAGGGTTCAACCCTAGCCACCACCGCTGTCTGCCCCGTCTCCGTCGTCCTTGACCATGGATCCACGGGTCCCCGCGCCTCCTCTGCCGCTTGGGTAGTGGAAGGGGAAGAAGACCTCGGAAGTCGGACCTTCCATCGGCGCTAAAGTCTCTACAGTTATAGTTTGTTTTAGTCTCCCTAGCAGCATCAACGATGTGGTGGTGAAGATGACAAATTGGAATAATCTTTCTCTGGCCTAAGTTATGGCAATAAAATCGACATGTGAGTGAGTGAAAAGTAGACATAAGAATCATGCTTCTAGCTTTAGGACGTACACAAGTTAGGGGCTTTTTTTATTCAAAGGATTGTCAAAACACATGAATAGGAATAGTGTCATATCAAGTTGAATCCTACATTATACCACACGAAAAACAAAGCGATCGTAACATGAGATTTGAGTGGATGGAAACTTTCCTCCAAAACATAGTACAACTCAATCGTACGGGAAATCTCATAATATCTAATCCTACGAAATCAAACAACCGTACATTGGAAAATTTCCGAGGATTAAAATACTGGAAAACTACCATGGGACTCCTTTGAATCAAAGGAGCCCTACTGTGTGCTACCTAGAAAATGCAGCTAACGTTGCAGGTATCCTTGCAACGACCACCACACGATACATAAGATAGATCACATCAACATGTTGGGTATGTCCCCTTATTGTTAGAACCCAGCCCGAGGAGAGGCCATATGGACAAACTACCTCTGTACCAAACTATAAGATGTTTTGGTAGGATAAGGAAGTAGATTGCAATAACGAGATCCTGTATCAAATCGTTCGATGTATGATAACTTTTCACAAGAGAACAACCAATTAGCAGCTAGGTGCAATATGCAGGAAATCTCGACATTGACTTTAACGCGGTGGACTTTGTGCAAATTATTCATATGTCATATCACACCAAATCATATGTGGATGGCGGATTATCTATTCTTCAATACGCCGACGATACGATTCTTTTTATGGAACATGCATGGAAAAGACGAGAAACCTGAAATTAATATTATCAGCGTTCGAGCAACTTTCCGGTCTGAAAATTAACTTCCATAAAAGTGAATTGTTTTGTTTTGGCGATGCTCAGGACGATGCCACCCAGTTTGCTGAGTTATTCGGTTGTGGGCAAGGCCAGTTTCCAATAAGTTATCTAGGCATTCCGATTCATTTCAAGAGGCTTACGATTGCTCAATGGAAGCACATCGAGGAAAGACTACAAAAGAGACTGAGTAGTTGGAAAAGAAAATTACTATCCCTGGGTGGTAGGTTGGTTCTCATAAACTCAGTCCTAAGTAATATGGTACTGTATATGATTTCCTTCTTCCAATTACCTAAGGGAGTCTTACATCGATTGGATTACTTTCGATCAAGATTCTTTTGGCAAGGGGATAGTGAGAAAAAGAAATATCGACTGGCTAAATGGGATGTAGTGTGCCGCCCTAAAGACTTTGGTGGTCTGGGGATTCATGACCTTGAGGTCAAGAATCGAGCCCTTCTTGGTAAATGGTTGTTTAAACTTCTTACCGAAAATGGGGTTTGGCAAACTCTGCTAAGAGAAAGTATATTGGCTCAAATGCGATATCACATGTTTCGTGGAAACCAGGTTATTCGCATTTTTGGGCCGGCCAAATGGCAACGAAGAAATTCTTCTTCCCATATGGCTCTTTCTTAATTAAGGATGGATCAGAGATAAGGTTCTGGGAGGATAGTTGGTTAGGCAACACCACTCTCCGAGAACAGTATCCTGCTTTATACGCCATTGTCCTTGGACGTCATAAAAGCGATACTCTTGCTACGGTGTTGGAGGATTTTCCTCCAAATGTGTTGTTCAGAAGAGATCTTGTTGATCCTAGGCTAGCAGCTTGGCATGAGTTGCTACAACGGCTAGCTTCCATCAATTTGACGCAGGGGACTGACGAGTTTCGTTGGAATTTACACAAGAGTGGTAAATTCTTGGTGGACTCTATGTATAAAGCTTTAATCCAACCGGATGTGCCAGCAGATAATAATAAGAAAATCTGGAAGATGAAGATTCCACTAAAAACCAAGGTCTTTGCGTGGTATCTTCGTCGAGGGGTAATTCTTACAAAAGATAACCTTGCAAAACGCAATTGGCATGGGAGTAAAAAGTGTGTCTTCTGTCACAAGGACGAGACAATTAAGCACTTATTGTTCGAGTTTAAATTTGCTAGTTCTATATGGTCAATCATCCAGATAGGTTCTACCTTATACCCACCTAGAAGCATTGCTAATATTTTTGGCAATTGGCTCAATGGTGTGGACCATAGGTTCAAACAACTTATTAGGGTGACAGCGCTTGCCGTCATTTGGTCGCTTTGGCTGTGTACAAATGACAAGGTTTTTGATGATAAAAATTCTTCTCTCATGCAGGTTATCTACAGGAGTACAGCTACACTCCGTTCGTGGTATCTGTTGCAACGTGTGGTGCATCGCGACCTGTTTACGGAGGTTTGTACAAGACTGGAGGAGACGGCGAGAGACTTTTTATCCCAACATGGATGGCAGCATAATTTGCGGATTGGCCCTCCACCTTCATAGGCGTCTTTACAATTTCTCATTATGATATGCAATTTGCCTTGTACTTTTACTTATGTACTTATGAACTTGTGACGGCTGTGTGCATCTAGTTATGCAGAGGCAGGGTGTAATGCTTAAAACTCTTTAAGTAATAAAGCTCCCTTTATAAAAAAAGTGGTTAGTGGAGTGTACTCGTGATTTACTACGACTGTTTTTTTTTTTCCGGTTCAGTTCCCACTGCCTAGAGGAAGAAATGGTTGGAAGAAGAGTTGCATCCTACTTGATTAGTTCAGTGCAGAGTTAACATGGCTCACCAACTCATTTGTTAATGTTCAGTTCGATAGGTGTAACAACCTTCTCACCCTATTATGTTGATATGTGTTAGCCGCTGCAGTGTAGATGTCTATATATATGACACCCTAGCGAGTGATTAATTCATAGGCCAAGGGAAGATCAAAACAATGCTGCATTGAGTTGAGTTGAGTTGTTGAGGGTAAGAGCAGTGGAAAATATACACATAGGGTTTGGGAGGTGTCGGTAAAATGTTGTTCACGCGGTCCTCCGGTTGAACGTGACGGGAAAGACTACAAAAGGCTAAGCTGAACGGAGCCTCTTGGACAATGAAGCGGATCCCTGACGTCCAGCAGGCTAGGCCGCGCTTTGAATTCTTCAGTGGCTAGGGTTGCACGACTTTCATCTATAGCTTAGGGACTAATCCCCTAAATGTTAAAGGTGTGAACCTGAAAAGTGTTCATCATCAACGTGTGGGTTACTGGTTTACCTCACATTTGGTCAATTTGTAACAAAAGGAACACAATGAGTGAGCATCAATCCTGAAAGAAGGTCTAGTGTTCTCAGAAATATTGGATTCGCCGATTTTATTAGACCAATCCATATTCAGAAGGCTCCGTTCCTCTCGTACTGTATAAGATCGAGTCTTATACAGTACATTCTTTCTTCCATTAGGAAGAGTTTCAACCGCCCAGTTATATTTTCCAGAGGTTTATTGTGATTCAGCGGTGCAACATGGAAACACTACCAGGGATATCGGATAGATAGTACTCCCTCCGTCCCAGAATATAAGACGCCTTTGATTTTTGTTGGTCAACGTGCTACGACTTTTCTCCTAAAAAAATAAGATCATACAACTTGGGCTATGATTTGTATTATTAATGTATCCACAAAGTTAGTATTTAAGTATATGAAATAACAAAATTTGTAGACAAATTCGACAATACCATTTATGCATTCCCAATCAATATAATTTAAGATATATCAAAATCATGCATAAAAAGTAGCAAAAATATTTCTTGTATTTTAAGACGGATGGAGTAGTACAAGGCAATCAAGGCACACAAACTTTTGAATCATGTATGTGTCTTTTGTCAATAGTAAACTCTCATATAACTTTCCTAAGATATTGCACCTCTGAAATACGGAGGTATCTTGATCACATGAGAAATTTACAACATAGAATGCGCTATTCAAGTGCTAATCATACATGAGTCCGCGTCTTTGTGTAAATAAAAAATACCTCCGTGCGGATAATTTAGATTAGAACGGATCAAACATGTTTTTAATCATGAGTAAGTAACCAAGTAGTATAGAAAATCTGAATATCATATTTAACGTGATAGGCTTTGTGCGGAAATTTAGATTAGGACGAATCAAACATGTTTACTGCCGAGTGTACTCGTGATTTGTGAATTATAATTTATTGCCCCGTTTTCAGTTCAGTTGTCACTGTCTGCAAGGTAGGCGACACAGTTGAGTGAGATAAATGCGTTAACGTGACTCGCCAATTCATTTCCGGATGTTCGTTTCGCAAGGTGCAACAACCTAGTTTATTGGTCACTTCTCCAATTTCTCTGCTCAACTAGGTTGTGACTAATAATCCTAGACGGAGGAAGAAGTACCATATTATATTGGACTGCGTTACTGCTGCAGCGTAGGTGGGTATATAACTCGGCTATATATTGGCTCAAAGAAGTCCAACACTGTAAGATGAGTTGTGTTGGGCTGAACTTAGTTGAGTTATTTTAGGTAAGAGCAGTGCAGGTGTAGATATGTGGGTGTGGGAGGTGCCGGTAAAATATTGGACACGCCGATCAAGTGTTGCACCACAGTGGAGTTGACATCGTCTGACCTAAACGAAGCCACTCGGACGATCATATGGATCCATGGTGTGCACAAGGCCATGCCGACTAAGGCCTGCCGTGACTTGTCCTGTGGGTCCTGTTCATGCGGTAGTCAGAGCTGCCGAGCCTTGAAGCCACGAGCGATGGAATGGAGGCGATGGCGGAGAATATGATGTGAACACTTACGGTTTTCTGTCCAAAACTTTGATGGAGAAACAACTATCGCCGTCGCCCTCTTTCTGTTCAAGCGAGAAAGATAACTACCAAGATAAACTTTTTGCTATTGTTTTCTCGCATTCGTTGCTTCATATAAATTGGACATCCCTACCAAGATTTTACAATTTTACATCTTGCTAGCTAGTGAAGTATGCATTTCACAACAATCTTCCCTTATGAATTTCTCCACCAGATCAAACGGCAATTGGAACGCCATGTGAATGAAGACCGACAAGTGAAGATATGCAGTTAAAACAGATCACACCGTTTGTTCTAAACCTATTGAGTTTGTCCCCTTATCATAGCACGGGAAATCCCGTCTTCACGAGAGGACATATGAGCAAAATAAAATAATATATCACACCACAAAACCCCGTATTGACTCGACCCTATGTTCTTTCATCACGCTTGTGCAAACAATTCTGATTGCATCGAATCAAATGTGTTAACTGCTAAGTGAACTCGTTGTTCAAATATATTTCCTAACCCCTTTCCATCACTTCGGACTGTTCATTGAGTTGTCTAGCGCATCAATTTATATGGCATAAGAGCCAACAGGTCTCGAATTCAAGACCCTGCCAACACGGTATTAAAAAAAATCGTGCGGCCTACATTGAACCCACGTCGAAGAATTAAAATAACCTAGACATGACGTGAGTGCAATACTCGTGATTTATACAGGTTATGACTGCCTGATTATCTTCGGTTCAAATGCAACTTCCTGGAAGGTGAAAGTGTTAGCGACACAATTGCACAATCACTCATTAGTTTCGCGCAGGTGTTAAGGCGGCTCACCAACTCATTTGCCTTTTCCAGTTGGACATGTGCAACTACCATCTCACCTTTTTTTCATGCTGGGCTGAATTAACTGTTGCAACGTAGGTGGGTATATATAACGCTCCTAGCTAGTGATGATCTATTAGGTCAACAGAAAATAAAAATGCACTATGATGAGCTCTGACGAGCTGAGTTGCTGAGGGTAAGAGAGTGCAAACTATAGACATGGGTCTGGGAGGCGCCGATAAAATGTTGGTCATGCATGCCAAGTGTTGCAGATGACAGACCAAAGAATAAGGGTTGGAATGAAGCAAGCCTCGCAGACGATGACGTGGATCCTCGACGTGCAGAGTTCAGGACTGCATGCCATGACTCAGGCGTGCCGTGCCTTTCTGCTATGCGTTCTCTTCTTTCTAAAGTCAGGCATGTAGAGCTTTTAATCCATGAGCAAAGGAGCACATACACATATGAAGATGCAGATTAATGTTATTCTGTCAAAAACTTTGATTGAGAAGCAGTGGGCTTTTTTAATTTGTGGGGTTTATTAGAGGTGAGATTGTTGAATAGGAAATTCACATGGGCAAATAATCAAGGAAATTTGAGCATGTCAGTTATTGACAGAATCTTTTGCAACACCGAACTTCAAAACTTGTTCCCCCTTGCGAGGGCTCAAGCTTTGTCTAGGGTGGGTAGTGATCATACCCCCATCCTTTGGGACTCAGGAGTGGACTACGTTTTTCAACGTCCCCCTTATAGGTTGAGAAATGGTGGCTACTGAGAGAGGAGTTCATGGTTTAGTCTCCAACTCCTGGCATGCGCCTACAAAAGGCAAAACGGCCATTGACATTTGGCAAGAAAAAGTTAGGAGGTTTAGGGATTCCTCTAAAGGATAGAGCCGTAATATCGAATCTGAGCTTAGGCATTTGAAAACAGTTTTGATGGCGGAGTATGATGAGCTAGATCTTAAAGCCGAGGCTGAGGATCTTTCTGAAATAGAGCACAATAGAATGAGAGAGATCAGTAGAGAAATGCAGAACCTTTGGTTAAAAGAAGAGACTAAAGCTAGGCAAAGATCTAGGGATCGAGATATATTAGAGGGAGATAGGAATGATCAGTGTAGAAATAGGGGGGGGTCTTGTCGTTCTCTCCACAGGGATCAAACTACTGGTGTGCTTTGTTTCCAGAAGCTAGGCTAAATTCGAAAAGGGGTGACTTTTACTGACAGAAACAGGGTTTAAGCAGGGTTTGGACACATCAAACATTCAAACATGAAAAAGAGGAGACTTTTGCTTGTCAGGCAAAGAAACTAGCAAAGTGGAGGCAAAGGAAGATGTTTAACACACAAGCATGCAATATGATTCAAATCAGGGCACAGATCAAACACCACATGCATAAATCAGGCAGGATTCAGAAATAGCACTGAACTGTGTCACTCAATTCACTGTCACAACCAAATCAAGCAAGCTCTACACACAGATGGATGATCTACTCGTTTCTAAGCAATTACAACAGAGAATTGGAGAGGTGAGCCTTGGTTGTTATTCACTGAAGCTTGTCGAAGCAGAGGAAGCAGGGAAGCAGACATGGAAGATGCAGAGGCAGGGGAAGCAGGGGAGCAGACAGGGAAGATGTAGATCATGTGCTTCAGTTCACCAGGGCCTTGGTCCTCTTCTCCTCATCTCCATGGATCTTCTTCTTCTTTTGCTCCTTGCTGTTCTTGGTGTTCTTGGTCTTGGTCTCGAGTTGGTGGTGGTGTTGTGTTGTTGTGGTGGCTGAGGATGGAAAGGTGGAGAGAGTTGTGGTGGATGGATGAGTGTGAGATGGATGGATGCTGTGGTGATGGTCCTCTTGCTTTATACACTTTTTCCCTTTTGGTGGTGTGGTCTTGCGTGATGGTGGAGAGGGAAGCTTCCCCCTTCAGCCTTGCTCACAGTGCACATGGCATGTTTCCACCTTTTTCCCTTTTTGCCTTTTTGAGCCTTTGCTTCTTTCCCAAGTTGATCTCATCCACCTTTGCTAATTCAAACTTCTTCTTATCTCCTGTGAGCTCATACTTTCTGCTAGTGTTGGAGGAGAATGTGCCTTGGCGCACTGATCTGCAAAATGGGCACATATGTTGTAAAGTGTGGATAAAACCTTTCTGAACTTTTTGAATTTAAACAAGGTTTAGGGTTTTAGGGATCAAATGAGAGAGCATAATTTAGAGTGATCAAAACCCCCACAACCAAACCTTTGCTTGTCCCCAAGTAAAGCAAATGTGATAAAAACGACAACAACATGAAAGTGAACTGTGCTCAACTCTGAAAACACAAAGTTTCAGGCATATTGGATTCTTTACAGTTTCTGCATACAAATTTTGAAAACTCCAGTTCTGAAACAAGTTTCAAATAGCAGAATTTATATATTTCTAGGTTCAGAGACTTTGGATTAACAGGATAAGACAATTGGCAAGGAAATTAAATGAAAATGATCCAGGAGATAGCCACAATGCAGAGGAAGTGTTAACTGAATGCAAAGTCAGTGCTTCACCTGCTACAGTTCCCAGGAACATAGTAGGCTAATGCATTGGTCAAACATGGGTTAGTTAAGCAGTTCCTTGTTAAGTTAACAGAGTTAGTGCTTCACAAACTACAGATCCCAGGATCATAGTTGCTAATGCCAAAAATTGCTTCAGGTTTCTGTCAGAAACTTCAGGTTAGTGCTTCACATACCACAATCCCAAGATCATGGTTGCTAATGCAAAAGATGTTAATTAGTGGTCATGGAACTTGAAATGAGCTTTCATGAGTTAGTGCTTCACATGTCACCGATCCAGGGATCATGACATGCTAATGCAAAAATGCAGTTAGAACATGGCTCTCAAATGGATCATCTCATTCAGTTTCTAAGCCAAGTGCATTATGTAGGTATTCCAGCAGTTTTGAACAGAGACATAAGTAAATTCCGTTTTGATAAATGATTCTGAACATAAGTATTTGCAAAATCCATAAGCAGAGATCATGTAAGATTCTCAATAACATGAAAAGTTGTTTAAACAGAATAGAGCACTAGATGAAACCTTTACTGTAATAGCAATTTCACACTAAGCCAACTAATGATAGAATCTTCAGAATCATGGCATAAAAATGATATTCATGATAGAATTTGATTTTGGGAATTGGAATGTATTCACCTGGTGTTTACTTCTGCTTCTTGCTTCATAAGATCACTGCCAACCATCTCCATTTCTCCCTTATTTCATAACCTGAAAATTAAAAACAAAAGAAAAACAACCAAAACAAAAATAGGAAATAAAGGAAATTAATATGAAAATAGCATAAAAAGGTATCGGACTGCCTCCTGATGAGCACTTGTTTAAGGTCACGAGCCTGACCATTGCACAGCTTCACTGGTTCTCCACTCCAGAAGATGCATTGTGAGCATCCTCTGGCTCATCATCATCTGTTTCTTCAGTGTCTTCAGTATCAATTTTCTCTCCAACCACATAGTGTTTCAGCCTCTGATCATTAACCTTGAAGGTGCCTTCAGATGGACTCTGTACCTCAAAAGCACCATGTCCCAGGTCTCTCTTGATGATACAGGGACCAAACCATCTAGACTTGAACTTCCCAGAAAACAAATGCAGTTTGGAGTCATATACAAGCACTGCCTGTCCAATACAGAATTCTTTCCTGAGAATGTGCTTGTCATGCCACTTCTTTACTTTTTTCCTTGTAGATCTTGGAACTCTCATAAGCATCATGTCTCAGCTCTTCCAGTTCACACATCTGCAACTTTCTTACACTCCCAGCTTTTCCCAAGTCCATGTTCAACTTCCTGATTGCCGACTGAGCTCTGTGCTCTAACTCAACAGGCAGATGACATGCTTTTCCATATACAAGCCTGAATGGTGACATTCCAATGGGTGTTTTGTAACCTGTCCTGTATGCCCACAAAGCATCAGGCAATTTCATTGACCAATCACCTCTGGACTTGGATACCACTTTCTCCAATATCTGTTTTACTTCTCTGTTGGATAATTCCACTTGTCCATTAGCTTGAGGATGGTAGGATGTAGTCACTCTGTGATTCTTCACACCATACTTGCTAAGAAGTTTCTCTAACTGTTCATTGTTGAAATGAGCTCCACCATCACTAATCACTACCCTAGGAACTCCAAATCTAGGGAAAATTACAGTTTTGAACAGCTTACAGACAGACTTTGAGTCAGCACTGACTGTGGGTATTGCTTCCACCCATTTGGACACATAGTCCACTGCAACCAAGATGTGCTTGTAGCCTTTTGAGGAGGGTAAAGGTCCAACAAAATCTACTCCCCACACATTAAACAACTCAACCTCAAGAATTCCTTGCTGTGGCATTTCATTTCTCCTAGAAATCTTTCAAGCTCTCTGACAGGGGTCACACTGTTTGATAAAATCATGGACATCTTTGAACAAGCTAGGCCAATAGAATCTAGCTTGCAGGATTTTTCCTTGAGTTTTCATCACTCCAGCATGGCCTCCATACATGCCTGCATGGCACTGGAACACTACATCATGTATTTCTTTAGATGACACACATCTTCTCACCACACCATCAACACAGTGCTTGTACAAAAATGGCTCATCCCAGTAATAGCTCTTAGCATCATGCATAAATTTCTTTCTCTGTTGGTAAGATATCTCAGCTGGCACAATTTCACATACAAGGAAGTTCACTATGTCAGCATACCATGGAGTGCTAGCCTTCACTCCCATCAATTGTTCACCTGGCATACCATCTTGAATTTCCCTCTTTTTAGAGCAATTTATTCTGGACAGATGATCTGCTACTGAATTCTCAGAACCCTTCTTGTCTTTGATCTCAATATAAAATTCTTATAGCAAGAGAATCCATCTGATGAGCCTTGGTTTTGCATCCTTTTTACTGACCAAGTACATTATTGCTGCATGGTCTGTGAAAACTGTGCATTTGTGTCCAACTAGATAAGGCCTGAACTTGTCAAATGCAAACACTACTACCGACAATTCTTTCTCAGTGGTGGTGTAATTGATCTGTGCATCATCTAGTGTTTTACTGGCATAATGGATCACATGGAGTGCCTTTTCCTTCTTCTGACCAAGAACTGTGATACGTCTGAAACGTATCTATAATTTCTGATGTTCCATGTTGATATTATACCAATTGTTACATGTTTTATATACACTTCATAGCATTTTTATGCATTTTCTGGGACTAACCTATTAACAAGATGTCACAGTGCCAGTTCCTGTTTTCTGCTGTTTTTGTATTCCAGAAAAGCTAGTCTGGAAATATTCTCGGAATTGGACGAAACTTGGACAGGACCTCCTATTTTTTCAACACGTACACGAAGTCTAAAGGAGAGACGGAGGGGGGCCGCGAGCCAGCCACACCATGGGGTGGCGCGGCCCCACCCTCTGCCGCGCCGTGGGGTGGTGTGGGCCCCAAGGGCGTCTCCAGCCGCCGCCCTTTCACCTATATAATCTTCCCGACACGAAAACCTTAAATATCCGAGCCATTATCCACGAAAAGTTCCAGAGACGCCGCCGTCAACCCTAGCTCGGGAGGGTTCAGAATCTCTTCCCGGCACCCTGCCGGAGAGGGGAATCATCACCGGAGGGCTCTACATCACCATGCCTGCCTCCGGAGTGATGCGTGAGTAGTTCATCCTTGGACTACGGGTCCATAGCAGTAGCTAGATGGTTGTCTCTCCACTTTATGCTATCATGTTTAGATCTTGTGAGCTGCCTATCATGATCAAGATCATCTTATTGTAATGCTACATGTTGTGTTTACTGGGATCCGATGAATATTTAATACTATGTCAAGTTGATTATCAATCTATCTTATATATTATTTATGATCTTGCATGCTTTCCGTTACTAGTAGATGCTTTGGCCAAGTAGATGCTTGTAACTCCAAGAGTTAGTATTTATGCTAGATAGTGGGTTCATGCCTCCGGTAATCTGAGAGAGTGACAACAACTTCTAAGATTATGGATGTGCTGTTGCCACTAGGGATAAAATAACCGATGCTTAGCTTAAGGGTGCGCCGTTAGGTCTAATGCATTTGTTTACATTACGCACATTACTTAATGCGATTATCCGTTGCTTGTAACTTAATACCAACGGGGAACTCGGTATGACAAACTGGAGGTGGATTATTAGTCATAGACACTGTTGGATAACGGTCTATGTATTTTGTCGTAATGCCCACATGAATATCATAGTAATCATCATGTCATATATATGCATTGTCATGCGCTCAATATTTTGTCAATTGCCCAGCTGTAATTTGTTCACCCAGCATGTTAGTTATCTTTTATGGAGAGACACCACTAGTGAACTGTGGACCCCGGTCCATTCTTTTACACTGATAATACAACCAACTGCAAACATTGTTCCTTTTCATTCTCTGCAATTTACTACTGTTTTCCACACCATACGTTTAATCTTTTGTTTTCAGCAAGCCGGTGAGATTGACAACCTCACTGTTTCGTTGGGGCAAAGTAGTTTGATTGTGTTGTGTGCAGGTTCCACGTCAGCGCGCCACTGACAACCTTCAGAAGTGATTTCTTGCTCCTACTGGTTCGATTGAACCTTGGTTTCATACTGGGGGAAACTGCTGCTACACTGCTTCATACCTTCCTCTTGGGGTCTCCCAACGAACGTGTGATCCACGTCATCAAACTGCTCGCACAGCATAGTCACTGGCATCACACATTAGCTCAAATGGCAGAGTCCAATCTGGTGGTTGCACTATTGGAGCAGTAATAAGAGCTTCTTTCAACTTGTTGAATGCTTGCAAACATGCTTCATCATAAACAAACTTGACATATTGATTTAGAAGATTTGTGAGTGGTTTTGCAACGAGGGAAAAATTCTTAATGAACCTTCTGTAAAATCCAGCATGTCCCAGGAAACTCTGTATTCCCTTGACATTTTCAGGAGGAGGTAACTTAGCAATAACATCAACCTTGGATTTATCTACTTCTATTCCTCTGGCAGACACCATATGTCCAAGCACAATTCCTTCAGTTACCAGAAAATGGCATTTCTCCCAATTCAGGATCAAGTTCTGCTCAGAACACATGTGCAACACTGCTGTCAAGTTTTTCAGACAAGTGATGAAATCCTTTCTATACACTGTGAAGTCATCCATGAACACCTCCATAATTCTTTCAATGTGATCAGAGAATATGGACATCATACACCTCTGAAAGGTGCCAGGTGCATTGCACAAACCGAATGACAGTCTCTTGTAGGCAAAAGTTCCATATGGACATGTAAAAGTTGTCTTGTCTTGGTCAGAGGGATGAATAGGAATTTGAAGAAATCCAGAGTATCCATCCAGGTAACAATAGAACTTCTGTCCTGCTAACCTTTCAAGCATCTGATCCATAAATGACAAAGGAAAATGATCTTTCCTAGTTGCCTTGTTCAGCTTTCTGAATTCATTGACCATTCTCTAACCTGTGACTGGTCTTGTGGTCATCCGTCTGCCTTCTTTATTTTTCACCACTGTGTAACCTCCTTTCTTGGGCACAATGTGGATTGGACTCACCCACTCACTCTCAGAAATGGGGTAAATCATTCCTGCCTTTAGCAGTTTCAGAACTTCCTTTTTTACAACTTCTTGCATAGCAGGGTTTAGTCTTCTCTGTCCCTCTCTGGTGGGTAGGCTATCTTCTTACAGATGTATTCTGTGAGAACAAACCTTCTCATCTATTCCCTTAATGTCATCAATTGAATAACCAATCACATTCTTGTATAGCCTGAGTACTGACAACAGGCTTTCTTCCTGTTCACCATCCAAAGCAGGGCTAATTATCACTGGGTGTATCCTCTCTTTCTCTAGAAAAGAGTACTTCAGATGAGAAGGCAATTCTTTCAATTCAACAATGGAATGATGAGATGGCTGAGGAACTTCACTTGAAATTTTCACTGCATCATTTTCACAGTGAGAAATTCCAAATAGTTCCTGTGTGTGGGGACCCCGGATTAGCTATCCGAGATACCCGTTATGTTTCCTGCAACAATCCCATGATCAGTCTGTTGTTGCACATAACTCGAATTGGCATCACAGATCACCCATAAATACCGAATAAATGTACTTACTTGATTGAAGCCATAACTTCATCAGGTATTCGCAGCGGAAATCACCAAATCAACGTGGAGCCCAAGTCACTGGCCAACCCTACAGGCAGCTGACTGGGAAGCGCCCTAGTTCGCATTGACGTTATTGAAGTCTTCTTCTTCGAACAGTTCTTCTTCAAAATCTGGCTAAGACAATAGCCAGGGACGAAACCAATATGAGTACATTTGAATGTACTCGCAAACTACCCCCGAAATGAGCATGCACTACTCTTTTTATTGTTTAAATAAAACTTTTTCTGCTTTGAAAACTCTATACCCTTGTTGAAAAGAGAAGGATAGACTTTTGTTTAATAAAACTTTGTTTTGAAATCTCTATATCTTTATTGAAAAAGAAAGGAAGGCTTTCAGAATCTTTCCCATAAATCTGTTTTTGTAAGAAGTCTCGTTTAAAACTTTTTCCCGAAAATATCACCATTTGGTTTATTTCTCCAAAACTCCTCTTTTTTCATTTTTCCAACAACCTTATACCAGCCCTTCGGTATAGTTGCCTAAAACATTTTCCACTTTCAAATCACAAAACTCTTCACTTCTCGACCATAGCCCGTCATGGTCAAGTCATTCTCCAGCAACCTCATACCAGCCCGTCGGTAGAGTTGCAGATACAACACATCTTCATTTTATTTTCAAATCTCAAAACTTTGCAAAACTTGCACATGGTCTTAGGACAGTCTCCCAATTGTCCATATCCGAGGACTCGGCTATTCGAATAGTTTTAACACTCTGCAGAGGTAGCACGCTTTTAAACCCACATCCATCCAGCAACTCATCGTGTCTGCCACGTCTCGCCATACCAGGGGTATGCGAAGTAAGCCGCCGGCCATAGCCTCTTATTTGCTCATGCTAGTATAGGATCCTTCCCATATGACACTTTCCATCGACACCCAGTCCGGTTTCCCGTCAGAAACCCTAAGTGTGAGGACTCATAGTTTTGTCCGGCGGTTTATGGTGGAACCTTCTATCCTCCCCACCAACTTGTGTGAGGACCCGGGTCAGGGGGTAGATCCTCGGACCATCCCCTCATGCATAACGGAGTCATCTCCGTCGATGAGGTATCCCATACTAATAAGAGCAAACTACATGACTACGCCTTTTCCCATATGTGGTAAATGTGGTCGCACAGGGTAGGATTGGTTTCCATAGTACTAGGACACTGTGCATTTTTCATAAACATCACCATTTTTCCACTTTTCCACTCCAACACCGACATCTCGGTATTTCATAAACTCATAAGAAATTTCAAAGGAGTTTTGAATAAACAACATTGTTTTCCCATCCTAAAGTTTTATATAAACTACTACATAGGGTGGCAAAATAATATCCATATACTTTTGAAATGGGTTTTGTAAATCTTGCTTTGAGGTAAACATGTTATGAAAGTAGATGCATATGTTGGTAGTGCAAGCTCAGAGAATAGCTTGCCTTGCTCGGCAAAGTGACCTTGGTCTTGATCTTCAGGTTCAACAAATTCCCCCTCCTCGATAATTCCAGCAACGTTCTCGTCTAATCGATAAACAAACAAGTACCAACAATCACTGAACTACTCAAGCAATCATCTCAACATAACAACCATAAACATCACAAATAGCTACTGCACACAAGGCAAACCAATTGGGTTCAAATTAATTGAATTAACCAATATTTAAATTAATAAGTAAATTGTTGTTTCAATGTTAGGGTGATTCGATTTTAGTCAAACAGGTGTTTGCTTTATACAAACAGATAGATTTTATTTTTCTGTTCATTTTGATATATGTTATTTGTATTTTTCATTAATGAGAATTTTAGTATTTTTATCTTATTTAAATTCCCTTTTTAGAATATTTGAGGTTTGAAGAAAGTATTTAACTAATTAAACTCAAATTTTGATTTATTAAATAATAGGAGGAATTATTTATGTAACATAATTTTATTTTATTATATGAGGAAATTAAGAATATATTTATTTCTTAATTTATTTGAATTTTGTTTGAATTTTCAAACTTAACATCTCATTTAAGATAATTCTTAGAGATATATTAATATCTTATATTTTAAATCAAGATAAAGTGATTTATAATACAAAGCAATTTCTTGGAGTTCATATAAATTACTCTGAATATTTTTTTATTTATTTTACGGCCTTGTTTCTCTAATTGTACTGAATAAATCTTTTTCTCATAATTTTTCTTTTTAATAAAATTTCTGTAAAAGTAAAAGGACGATTTTGCCCCTGGTTCATGGTTGAACCAGACCAAAACCAGAGCCTGGCTCGGGCCGGACCGACCGACCGAGCCAGTCGTCTCTCCCCTCGCTCTCTCTCTCTCTCTCACACCCATCTCGCTCCCGAGCCCGACGCGATTCAGAATCGCCGCCGCCACCGCCCCTTGATTCCGGCCAACTCCGGCAGACTCCGCTGCCGTGCTGCGGCGTAATAGACGCGCCACTCCTTCTACTACACCCTCTCCGAGGCGATTTGTGTTTCCCTGCCTGGTGCGGCCGTGCGGAACTCCAAACCGAGGGTTAGGGTTCGGTGACGACGCCGCTCTGCCGTGCTCTCCCTCGCCTTCCAGCTTCCTCGTGTTCCCATGGTAGGTGCAGAGCATCACTCTCTGTGCCGCCTTGGTGGTGGTGATGATGGGTGCTCTCCTCCCGTGGTCCTCCTTCATCGGCCACGCGGGCACTGCCCCGCCGCCGTGGAGTTACGGCCATGGGCGATGGTGAGCTCCTCTCCTCTCCTCTCTCTTCTTCTTCTTTCCCCCTCCAGGCCTTCGTGCCCTGCTCTGCGATGCCTGGGTGAATTGGTGATCTAGGGTTCTTGATGCTCAGGTGGTGGGTTTGCTCGGCTGCCCTTGTGGTGATCTCTGAATATGAACTAGTGCCTCGATGTAATAAGTTGGGGATGTTCTAGCTAGTGGTTTTGGCTGGGGTGATGATCTGGTTCTGTCACTCGACAGATTTGCTATCTGTCCTAGACAGTAGCAACAGATGGTGTTCTCTGAACTTGGTTCAGATATGTGCCTCTGCTGTTTGCTGTTGTTATTCTGAACCTTGTATTCAGAGATGTGTTTCTGCTAGAAACCTGTGTGATGTCTTGCTCTGATATTGCTCTCTGATAATTTTGTTCCTTTCATGAAATGCTCTATTAATGCCCTGTGCTAGTATATCTCATTTGCTTGAGCTAAATAATTTAGCTTTGCTTGCTGTGATGCCTCCTTCGAGTTACACAGAAGCATTCTAATTATTTTAGCCTAGGGAAAATTATTTATACTACCCAGTGGTGTTATTAGTGCATGTTTGTGCTTGTGGTGCCTCTCCCCTTTGTGGGTTTTGTGCCCAGCATCTAAATACTGGATTTGTGCTTCACAATTGAAGAACTTAAGCAAATAAAGCTTGTATGCCTTTGCTCAAATTGATGGATTTATGTCCCTTGCCCATGATGCATAGGCTGAGGCTCTTCTTTAATAAGAACAGATGCTTTGCTTGATTTAAATCCCTGTGATGATGTTAGCATAGCATTTCTATGCTTAGCTGAGGGAAAACACTCCACCACACCATGTGCATCTAGCAGATCATTTGGCTAGAGATAGAATATCAACCTGTGCTCAAGTGTGGTGATGTTGGGGCTGTTGCTTGTAGTTCTTGTGGATCTGTTGCTTGCAGTCCTTGTAGATCTGCTCCTGGTAGTTCTTGTGGATCTGCTCCTCCTGCTTCAGCTGCTTCCTTTCCAGCTCCTGGCCTTCTCCTCCCAGCTCCTACTTGGCCTTGTGCTTCTATCCATCTTGCTCTTGCTTTAGGCAAGAATCCAGTGGTGAAAAGTGGAGGGATTGGTGGTTTAGTGGTGAACTGTGGGCTGTGTGGGTGATGAACTTGAGCTGAGTGAAATGAGCTTGCTCCTTGCTTGCTACTGCTGTCCCTTGCTTTTATCCTCCTCCTGGGAGTGAAGTAGCTGTGCATGGTAGTAAAGGAGCTGATGGTGGTGGGTGAAACAGGGCTGTGTGGCTTGTGTCCTACAACTCCCTTTGCCCTTGTTAATCACATGTCTATTGCAGTGTGATGATGGCTACCAGGACTGTGTGTGCTGTGGGCTCCTTTGCTGGCTCAGTTCAGAGACTGGCATTGATGGGTTGAGCTTATCTTCATATTTGTTTTCATTTCTTTTTACTGGCCATGTGGATTTTATAGCCTGGGATGTTGTACTGAGGCTAAATATGATGATTAAGAACAGATACTACACTAAGTTCCTTGTCTTAAATCCGATGATGTGTTTAGCAGTGCATCACACTGCCTAACTGAGGATAATCTAACCCTAATCCCCTTTGTTTAGTTCTGTCTTTGCTTTTCATTTGTTTTGCAGGGAAACAATATTGGTATAAAGATCAAAAGGAGAAGAAAGGAATACAAGACATTTTAGTTTAGGAAACAATTGTAATTTTCCTTTTTGAAATTCAGTTTCTTGTGGTAGAGTTGTAAAGACGTTGTAATTTATGTTTAATAAGAAGATTTGTTTGTCTTTGCAAGAATTCAATAGGTTGTAATATTTATTGTAAGATTTGAGTTATTAAATCTTTTATTAAATCATTTACATAATTGTTATTTTAGTTCCTTCAATGTTTTAATTTGAATTACTTTATGAATTCAATCAGTTGAATATTATATTTGAATTCAAATTCCTACAACAAGCAAATTACCTAAAGGTCATGTCAAAATAGAGGTTTTTTAAAATAAGAGCTAAAAATACTTGCAAAAATATTAATGTTGAAATATAGGCAGGAGATAGTATGTAGTTCTCCTTAGTTTATAAACAAGTAAATTTTGGAAATACTTTTGCTTTCTCAAATACTGGTATTAGTTTTGGTTGCTGATAAACCAAGTGTCATTGAAATGGAGTTGGCCAAAATAAGAATGGAAAAGATACATGGAATATTTTTCTTGTCATGACATGATCACCAAGTTAAATATATTTTTATATTGGTTGGGTCTTATATTTACTAGTCAAACAAATTAAACAACAAGTCACCCCTGTTCAAACATAGCAGTGGGAAGGAAAACACAATCATCAGTGAAGTATTTCAAAAAGTTTTTGTTGGTTCTGAATTTTGGGTCTGGTAAAACTAAGTTTTTCTTAGTTCCAAAATTTGGGATGTGACAGCTCTTCCCCCCTTAAAAATAAATCTCGTCCTCGAGATTTGCCCGGTGGTAACAGGGGAGTATGAGGGCACGGGTTTTGGACTGACTATACTTCCGAGGTTGTTGCTTCTTCAGCGAGATCGCCATGTGAGATCTTGACAAATCGATGTTGCGAGGCTTTCTCTGTCGATAAACTTCTGTGCTGAGTTCAGATCCTCGATGATGGGTTTGACTTAACGATCGACGCTGAGGGAGAGTCCTGGTTGGCTGTTTCCAGACACTACAAGACTGAGGCGCAAGGAACTAATTATTAACATTTTCTGGTATACATACTGCAGGTCTTCCCCCCTTAAAAAGGGGTTTTGAAGGGTCATCCTGAAGGTTGCGGCTGGAGTTGACTTGGAGGCATTGTTCTTCTTGGGTAGCTTGACATTCTTCGTCTTGGGTGTCGCGCCTTGGTGCTTGGGGTTGGTGCAGATATCACTTCCAGATATTTTCTCCTTACGAGGGTCACAGATGGGGACGCGTTGTTTTCAGGATGCGTCGAGCCTATGTACTCGACTCTCTCCGGTTTCTAGTTAGAAGAAGGAGATTAAAACTTCTAATTGCATCTGGACACTTTTGGTTGCGTCTGAGGTTGCTTGGTGGTTGATGTTGTCCATAGCAGGTGTTTCCGGCGTTTGATTCTTCTGGGTACTCTGTTGGTTATTTGTCTTCACCTTTGTCCTTCTTCAGCTGAGTAAAGGAGGAACTTCATTGTCGACTTCCTTGGTTCTTGAGCTTCACGAAGCTTTGGTAAGAAGAGAATTTTGAGGTTACTGTGTGCTGCCGACAAGGCGTGATTGTGAACACACAAACAGAGAATTCACAGACAAACAATACACAAGCAGAGTACACTCAAGCAAAGAGCACACAAGGTACGTCTAGTACCAAAGGACGTCTAATACTCGTGGTAGTCGGGTAGTACACCCAAGGTTCCTATCAGGTTTATCCTATGGTCTCGGTTAAACATAGTTGGTGAAGTCTTCACTTTGTCACCTTAGGCTTCAGCAGGAAAAATTGAGATTGTCGAGGTTGCAACTTGAGTAGAATTATTGATGTTGAGCTGAGTTCTTCGGAGGTCTCTTGCTTTGTGGACATCGATGATCTTGGCATTTGCAGATCAATCGCCTTGATGTTAAATGTCGAGTATTTGGGATGGAAACTTCTTCTTGTGGGTGCTAGCTGATTAGGTCTCACTTGGGTTCATCGTCAAGTATTTTGAACGGGTAAGAGGGATTAGAGAAATCCTTGAAAAAATCTTAAATAGAGGGATTAGTCTCGGAAATATTTGAGAAGGTGAGAAGAGTGGAAGCTATTTTTGGACTTCCTTAGATAAAAATATGTTTTTGGTAACAATATATTTTTAACAAAATATTTCTTTCCTAACTAACGTCCATGCTAACTAAGGTCTGTTACAGTCAGGATGGCTCTGATACCAAGTCTGTGGGGACCCCGGATTAGCTATCCGAGATACCCGTTATGTTTCCTGCAACAATCCCATGATCAGTCTGTTGTTGCACATAACTCGAATTGGCATCACAGATCACCCATAAATACCGAATAAATGTACTTACTTGATTGAAGCCATAACTTCATCAGGTATTCGCAGCGGAAATCACCAAATCAACGTGGAGCCCAAGTCACTGGCCAACCCTACAGGCAGCTGACTGGGAAGCGCCCTAGTTCGCATTGACGTTATTGAAGTCTTCTTCTTCGAACAGTTCTTCTTCAAAATCTGGCTAAGACAATAGCCAGGGACGAAACCAATATGAGTACATTTGAATGTACTCGCAAACTACCCCCGAAATGAGCATGCACTACTCTTTTTATTGTTTAAATAAAACTTTTTCTGCTTTGAAAACTCTATACCCTTGTTGAAAAGAGAAGGATAGACTTTTGTTTAATAAAACTTTGTTTTGAAATCTCTATATCTTTATTGAAAAAGAAAGGAAGGCTTTCAGAATCTTTCCCATAAATCTGTTTTTGTAAGAAGTCTCGTTTAAAACTTTTTCCCGAAAATATCACCATTTGGTTTATTTCTCCAAAACTCCTCTTTTTTCATTTTTCCAACAACCTTATACCAGCCCTTCGGTATAGTTGCCTAAAACATTTTCCACTTTCAAATCACAAAACTCTTCACTTCTCGACCATAGCCCGTCATGGTCAAGTCATTCTCCAGCAACCTCATACCAGCCCGTCGGTAGAGTTGCAGATACAACACATCTTCATTTTATTTTCAAATCTCAAAACTTTGCAAAACTTGCACATGGTCTTAGGACAGTCTCCCAATTGTCCATATCCGAGGACTCGGCTATTCGAATAGTTTTAACACTCTGCAGAGGTAGCACGCTTTTAAACCCACATCCATCCAGCAACTCATCGTGTCTGCCACGTCTCGCCATACCAGGGGTATGCGAAGTAAGCCGCCGGCCATAGCCTCTTATTTGCTCATGCTAGTATAGGATCCTTCCCATATGACACTTTCCATCGACACCCAGTCCGGTTTCCCGTCAGAAACCCTAAGTGTGAGGACTCATAGTTTTGTCCGGCGGTTTATGGTGGAACCTTCTATCCTCCCCACCAACTTGTGTGAGGACCCGGGTCAGGGGGTAGATCCTCGGACCATCCCCTCATGCATAACGGAGTCATCTCCGTCGATGAGGTATCCCATACTAATAAGAGCAAACTACATGACTACGCCTTTTCCCATATGTGGTAAATGTGGTCGCACAGGGTAGGATTGGTTTCCATAGTACTAGGACACTGTGCATTTTTCATAAACATCACCATTTTTCCACTTTTCCACTCCAACACCGACATCTCGGTATTTCATAAACTCATAAGAAATTTCAAAGGAGTTTTGAATAAACAACATTGTTTTCCCATCCTAAAGTTTTATATAAACTACTACATAGGGTGGCAAAATAATATCCATATACTTTTGAAATGGGTTTTGTAAATCTTGCTTTGAGGTAAACATGTTATGAAAGTAGATGCATATGTTGGTAGTGCAAGCTCAGAGAATAGCTTGCCTTGCTCGGCAAAGTGACCTTGGTCTTGATCTTCAGGTTCAACAAATTCCCCCTCCTCGATAATTCCAGCAACGTTCTCGTCTAATCGATAAACAAACAAGTACCAACAATCACTGAACTACTCAAGCAATCATCTCAACATAACAACCATAAACATCACAAATAGCTACTGCACACAAGGCAAACCAATTGGGTTCAAATTAATTGAATTAACCAATATTTAAATTAATAAGTAAATTGTTGTTTCAATGTTAGGGTGATTCGATTTTAGTCAAACAGGTGTTTGCTTTATACAAACAGATAGATTTTATTTTTCTGTTCATTTTGATATATGTTATTTGTATTTTTCATTAATGAGAATTTTAGTATTTTTATCTTATTTAAATTCCCTTTTTAGAATATTTGAGGTTTGAAGAAAGTATTTAACTAATTAAACTCAAATTTTGATTTATTAAATAATAGGAGGAATTATTTATGTAACATAATTTTATTTTATTATATGAGGAAATTAAGAATATATTTATTTCTTAATTTATTTGAATTTTGTTTGAATTTTCAAACTTAACATCTCATTTAAGATAATTCTTAGAGATATATTAATATCTTATATTTTAAATCAAGATAAAGTGATTTATAATACAAAGCAATTTCTTGGAGTTCATATAAATTACTCTGAATATTTTTTATTTATTTTACGGCCTTGTTTCTCTAATTGTACTGAATAAATCTTTTTCTCATAATTTTTCTTTTTAATAAAATTTCTGTAAAAGTAAAAGGACGATTTTGCCCCTGGTTCATGGTTGAACCAGACCAAAACCAGAGCCTGGCTCGGGCCGGACCGACCGACCGAGCCAGTCGTCTCTCCCCTCGCTCTCTCTCTCTCACACCCATCTCGCTCCCGAGCCCGACGCGATTCAGAATCGCCGCCGCCACCGCCCCTTGATTCCGGCCAACTCCGGCAGACTCCGCTGCCGTGCTGCGGCGTAATAGACGCGCCACTCCTTCTACTACACCCTCTCCGAGGCGATTTGTGTTTCCCTGCCTGGTGCGGCCGTGCGGAACTCCAAACCGAGGGTTAGGGTTCGGTGACGACGCCGCTCTGCCGTGCTCTCCCTCGCCTTCCAGCTTCCTCGTGTTCCCATGGTAGGTGCAGAGCATCACTCTCTGTGCCGCCTTGGTGGTGGTGATGATGGGTGCTCTCCTCCCGTGGTCCTCCTTCATCGGCCACGCGGGCACTGCCCCGCCGCCGTGGAGTTACGGCCATGGGCGATGGTGAGCTCCTCTCCTCTCCTCTCTCTTCTTCTTCTTTCCCCCTCCAGGCCTTCGTGCCCTGCTCTGCGATGCCTGGGTGAATTGGTGATCTAGGGTTCTTGATGCTCAGGTGGTGGGTTTGCTCGGCTGCCCTTGTGGTGATCTCTGAATATGAACTAGTGCCTCGATGTAATAAGTTGGGGATGTTCTAGCTAGTGGTTTTGGCTGGGGTGATGATCTGGTTCTGTCACTCGACAGATTTGCTATCTGTCCTAGACAGTAGCAACAGATGGTGTTCTCTGAACTTGGTTCAGATATGTGCCTCTGCTGTTTGCTGTTGTTATTCTGAACCTTGTATTCAGAGATGTGTTTCTGCTAGAAACCTGTGTGATGTCTTGCTCTGATATTGCTCTCTGATAATTTTGTTCCTTTCATGAAATGCTCTATTAATGCCCTGTGCTAGTATATCTCATTTGCTTGAGCTAAATAATTTAGCTTTGCTTGCTGTGATGCCTCCTTCGAGTTACACAGAAGCATTCTAATTATTTTAGCCTAGGGAAAATTATTTATACTACCCAGTGGTGTTATTAGTGCATGTTTGTGCTTGTGGTGCCTCTCCCCTTTGTGGGTTTTGTGCCCAGCATCTAAATACTGGATTTGTGCTTCACAATTGAAGAACTTAAGCAAATAAAGCTTGTATGCCTTTGCTCAAATTGATGGATTTATGTCCCTTGCCCATGATGCATAGGCTGAGGCTCTTCTTTAATAAGAACAGATGCTTTGCTTGATTTAAATCCCTGTGATGATGTTAGCATAGCATTTCTATGCTTAGCTGAGGGAAAACACTCCACCACACCATGTGCATCTAGCAGATCATTTGGCTAGAGATAGAATATCAACCTGTGCTCAAGTGTGGTGATGTTGGGGCTGTTGCTTGTAGTTCTTGTGGATCTGTTGCTTGCAGTCCTTGTAGATCTGCTCCTGGTAGTTCTTGTGGATCTGCTCCTCCTGCTTCAGCTGCTTCCTTTCCAGCTCCTGGCCTTCTCCTCCCAGCTCCTACTTGGCCTTGTGCTTCTATCCATCTTGCTCTTGCTTTAGGCAAGAATCCAGTGGTGAAAAGTGGAGGGATTGGTGGTTTAGTGGTGAACTGTGGGCTGTGTGGGTGATGAACTTGAGCTGAGTGAAATGAGCTTGCTCCTTGCCTGCTACTGCTGTGTCCCTTGCTTTTATCCTCCTCCTGGGAGTGAAGTAGCTGTGCATGGTAGTAAAGGAGCTGATGGTGGTGGGTGAAACAGGGCTGTGTGGCTTGTGTCCTACAACTCCCTTTGCCCTTGTTAATCACATGTCTATTGCAGTGTGATGATGGCTACCAGGACTGTGTGTGCTGTGGGCTCCTTTGCTGGCTCAGTTCAGAGACTGGCATTGATGGGTTGAGCTTATCTTCATATTTGTTTTCATTTCTTTTTACTGGCCATGTGGATTTTATAGCCTGGGATGTTGTACTGAGGCTAAATATGATGATTAAGAAAGATACTACACTAAGTTCCTTGTCTTAAATCCGATGATGTGTTTAGCAGTGCATCACACTGCCTAACTGAGGATAATCTAACCCTAATCCCCTTTGTTTAGTTCTGTCTTTGCTTTTCATTTGTTTTGCAGGGAAACAATATTGGTATAAAGATCAAAAGGAGAAGAAAGGAATACAAGACATTTTAGTTTAGGAAACAATTGTAATTTTCCTTTTTGAAATTCAGTTTCTTGTGGTAGAGTTGTAAAGACGTTGTAATTTATGTTTAATAAGAAGATTTGTTTGTCTTTGCAAGAATTCAATAGGTTGTAATATTTATTGTAAGATTTGAGTTATTAAATCTTTTATTAAATCATTTACATAATTGTTATTTTAGTTCCTTCAATGTTTTAATTTGAATTACTTTATGAATTCAATCAGTTGAATATTATATTTGAATTCAAATTCCTACAACAAGCAAATTACCTAAAGGTCATGTCAAAATAGAGGTTTTTTAAAATAAGAGCTAAAAATACTTGCAAAAATATTAATGTTGAAATATAGGCAGGAGATAGTATGTAGTTCTCCTTAGTTTATAAACAAGTAAATTTTGGAAATACTTTTGCTTTCTCAAATACTGGTATTAGTTTTGGTTGCTGATAAACCAAGTGTCATTGAAATGGAGTTGGCCAAAATAAGAATGGAAAAGATACATGGAATATTTTTCTTGTCATGACATGATCACCAAGTTAAATATATTTTTATATTGGTTGGGTCTTATATTTACTAGTCAAATAAATTAAACAACAAGTCACCCCTGTTCAAACATAGCAGTGGGAAGGAAAACACAATCATCAGTGAAGTATTTCAAAAAGTTTTTGTTGGTTCTGAATTTTGGGTCTGGTAAAACTAAGTTTTTCTTAGTTCCAAAATTTGGGATGTGACACTGTGGCTTTGTATTGTCAGCTGTCACAAACACTTGCTCTTCAGGTTCCTCTGACTGCATTTCTTGCAAAGTGTCCAACACACTCTTGTCAACCACATCAATGGAATGACATTGCTCAAATACATTGGGTAAGTGAGAAGCATGCTTCATACTGAACTCAGCTTGCTCAAATCCAAATTGTAGTTTCAGTATTCCACCTTTTACATCAATTATTGCCCCAGCTGTAGCCAAGAAAGGTCTGCCCAGGATCATGGATTCAGAGTTATCTTCCATTTCCAAAACCACAAAATCAACAGGGTAAGCAAAATTTCCAACTTGGACTGGCACATCTTCAAGAAATCCAGCTGGTTTTCTCAGAGTTCTGTCAGCTAATTGCAGTGTCATAGAGGTGGGTTTCAGAGCTCCTAATTGCAAAATCTGACTGACAGCCAAGGGTAACACACTGACTGAAGAACACTGACTGAAGAACCTAGATCACAAAGAGCTGTGAAAGTTCTTTTTCCAACAACACAGGGGATGCTAAAGCTGCCTGGATCACCCAACTTCTTTGGCATATAATTCAGAATAACAGCACTGCAGTCCTCTGTCAGAGCCACAATTTCAGGATCTTCCAAACTTCTTTTCTTGGTTATCAGGTCTTTGAAGAATTTTAATTACAATGGGATGTGTAGCACTACAGCCAGAATAGGAATTGTGATCTGAACTTCCTTCATAGTCTCCAGAAACTTGGCATATTGCTTCTCTTCCTTGGTTTTTTCTAGTCTTTTAGGGAATGGGACTTTCTGTGCAACAGGCTTCTCAGGTGCTGGTTTTGCTACAGTATCCACTGGTTTTTCAGGTTCTGCTACAGTGGATTCAGAGACAACTGGTTGTTGAATTGGTGTTCTTCTTGGTGGAGCTACATAAGGGACCATAGGGGGTGTTTTCAGAACTGGTTCAGTATTCACTCCACTCCTAGTTGTGACTGCCTCAGTGTGAGAAATAGCACCACACTGCTTAGGATTTTTCTCATCTTGAGCAGGTAACTTGTTTTCAGGCTGGTTTCCTTGGGCATTGGAGATCCCAGCTGTGAACTGCTGCATTGTCTTGAAAAACAATTCTGACTGCATTTTCGTAGTTTCCTGCATACCACTGAACATTTCTTTTTGCAAACGCATCATTTCACTTATTTCTGACTGACTGCTTGAAGGAGCATTTTGCTGGGTTGCTTGCTGCTGCTGATATTGTGCATTTCCTTGAGGCCTAAAATTTTGCTGAGCTGCTGGTGCAAAATTTGGCTGAGCTGCTTGAGGAAAGTTTTGCTGAGCTGCATTTTTATATGACAAATTTGGGTGATTCCTCCAAGAAGGGTTGTAGCTATGAGAAAAAGGTCCCTGGTTCTGAGCATATTTCACTTCTGCCACTTGAGTTTCAGTAGGAACAAACAAAGAGCACTCTTGAGGAGAATGACCTGCATTTCCACTGATCAGGCAAGTTGCAGAGACTTGGTTGACAGGCACTATTGCCTTACTGTTCTTCTCCTGCATGAGCTGAGATATCTGGTTTGTCAGGCTATCAAGCTTTGCTTCCAGAGCATTTTGACCACTTAACTGAATCATGGACTGATGGGTTGGATGAACTGCTCTTTCATTGGAACAGGAGAAATTGTGTGCTGCCATACTCTCAATCAGCTCTGTGGCTTCATCAAGTGTCTTGTTCATGATACCTCCACCAGCAGCTGAATCAACAAATGTTCTAGTTTCTCTGTCAGGCCCTTATAAAAGGTTTGAAGAATTAACCACTGCTCTTGGCCATGATTAGGACACATCCTGATGAGACCCTGATTTCTTTGCCATGCATCATACAAACTTTTACCATCATATTGCACAAACTTGTGATTTTATCTCTGCACTCAGCTGGCTTGGTGGGTGGAAAATACCTTTCAAAGAAATCTTGCACCAAATGCTCCCAAGTGTCTCTGCAGTGGGTTGGCAAGGCATGAAACCATATCTTTGCTGTGCCTGACAGACGAAAAAGAAACAACTGCATTCTAATTGCTTCAGGGGGCACACCATTGTGCCTGAGGGTGTTACAATACTCAAGAAAATTACTCATATGCTCATGAGGACTTTCCAAAGCAGAACCTTTAAAAGGATTATGCTGAACCATGTTAATCAAGGCTGGCTCAATTTCCCAGTTGTTTGCCTGGATGGCAGGCATAACAACATCTGCATTTGTTACCTGATCCTTGGGGATCCACAAATCTCTCAACTTTTTGTCACCCATGCTGCTAACAGTCACTCTTTCCACTACTGATGTTCCTGTAACTGCTTTCGTTCTAAGAGCAAGAAAAGTTCTCTCAGGTTCTGGATCAAAAGGAGCTAGAGGTGAATCTTCAGATGACTGCATTCACCAATTCCACCAACTGCATAAAGGAGATCATGATTCCTCTACACACAAGCACAAACAAGAACTTTATCAAGGGTTAGTGAACTAAATCCCCTAATAGCAGTTCTAGTTGCAAGATTTCAGAACCAAAGTACCACATAACAACAAAATCTAGAGCAAAGTTCCAAACTTTCAGAGAAACAACACAACCTAGTTTACTGTACTCTAAAGAACAATCAATATTTGATCTCCGACAACGGCGCCAATTTGATCAGTGTAGAAATAGGGGGGTCTTGTCGTTCTCTCCACAGGGATCAAACTACTAGTGTGCTTTGTTTCCAGAAGCTAGGCTAAATTCGAAAAGGGGTGACTTTTACTGACAGAAACAGGGTTTAAGCAGGGTTTGGACAGATCACACATTCAAACCTGAAAAAGAGGAGACTTTTGCTTGTCAGGCAAAGAAACTAGCAAAGTGGAGGCAAAGGAAGATGTTTAACACACAAGCATGCAATAGGATTCAAATCAGGTAAGCAGAGGATGCTGTGTACTTGCCGCTGGAGGTCAAGCGCCAGTTTTTTTTCCATACGCCTCCCAAAGAGGAGCCAGGTTCCATTACCAGAGATAACAGAACAGGAATCCATTATTACCAGTGGCGGACCTACAGGGTATGCCGGATGGGCCACGGCATACCCTGCAGCCCAGCCCACGTATGTACTAGCTAGTATTAGGCAGCAGGCCGGCCTGGCGAAATAACAAGCTATGCGATCGATCGAATCGGGAAAAAATGGTAAACTAGCACGCCGCACGGAAATACGGGATCATGAGGAGTTAGCGCAAGCCGCCAGGTCGCGCCTCGCGTGGCACTCACCTCCGCAACTCCGTTGGTCGACGATCTACAGGTATGTCTCCGTTGAATCGTTGATCGTTCTATCATATACGTACAGCTAGGTAGCTAGTTGAATCATGAATCGGTGATTTGTTTCTTATCTCTGCTAATTTTTTTGACGCCCAGCACGTAGCTGATTTCGAACTTGACGCTGCCGGCCGGATAGACTTCACGCCACACGGCCACAACGCTTGAATCGCTGTCTAGCCGACAGCCACTAACCTAGTACGTATTTCTCCGATCATCAGGAATTCAGTCTGCAATCTACAAGTTTCGAATGTGATTACTGTAATATGATGAGCCAATTGTTGTACTCATCTGTTGGATGATTGTTGAAAGGGTGTTTTCTGTAATGACTTTAGTGAAAACAAAGTTAAGAAATAAGATGGGTGATAGTCTCTTGGATGATTGTCAAGTCACATACATTGAGCAGGATATTTTCTTCGACGTGGATGAAGATGATATAATCGAGACTTTCATGTCATTAAGGAAGCGTAGGCGAGACAAGTCAACCAAGTAGTACTGTAAGTTTATTTTATGCATATTTCAAACTATTAATATGGCTTTGAACTATTTGTGTGGTAATTTATGGAACTTTTGTACTTAATCTTTCATTTACATATTATGTATTGCGCTTTTATATCGTATGACAATGCAAATTAAAAATTATTTATTAAATTGGTATATATACTATATTGAAATGGTCAACAATTTTTTGTTTGGCATACCCAGTGGCAAAATCCTAGGTCCATGCATGGATCAAAGGAAACACTCGCCCGATTTCTGGAAACCCCCCTCCTTCTACAGTGCTCAGAGGCGACCTCAGAGGCGACTCGGGATCTCCCGGCGGCCGCCGGCGTATCCGCGGGATTCCTCAGCCTCCGCCGGCCGCTACGGCGGCGGGAGGGTGGGGAATCCCCGGATCTGCGCTCCGGCGTGTAGATAGGCGGTTTGTGGGAGGCGCTGGCGTGGTGGGGTCGTCGGCGTTATCCTTTTGGTGCACTGTGGCTCCCCTGATCCGGCGTCGTCGTCGACGGCGCTGCCGAGCTGCGGGTGAGCCACCCATCTGCTGTCGTTATCTCCGGCGGTGACGGCAGATTGGTGGCGAGTGTGTAGGAGGCCGGCGGAGAAGATTCAAGATGGCGGCTGTGCGGGCTCGCGGCGTGCAGGTGGAAGATATGGCCATCTCCGGTGAGGTGGGGCGGTGCAGACCCCAGATCTGGAGCAGATCGAGCTTGGGGAGGCCCCCCGGCCGATTCTGCTGCTTCGTCTTCAGATCCAGCTCCACGGAGCTGGTGGATACTGCGGTCCTTCAACGCCTTTGGGCTAGGAGCTCCTCTGCTCCCATGGTGGGTGCTCCTGGCATCCGGGTTCTTCGGCGTCTTCGACGGTGGAGAGATCGAGCGCCTGGTGACCTCGAGGATGATGTTGAGTTGAGCCAGCTTTGCTGTTCTTGCTTCTTCTTTGTTTTTTTTCTTTGCTTGTATTTGGATCTGTACTCTGGTTTCATCTGTCTAATACAAGTATGTGCATTATCAAAAAAAAAAATCCTAGGTCCGCCACTGATTATTACAAACCAAGAGAAAAATAAAAAGAAAAACATCCCCAGACTATGAAGAGTAAACTGCCATGAACTCACAGCTAGCACTCAGGAAGACAGAAGTCACAGTAACAGACTAGGAACAACATCTGCCCACAGGCAGCGACAACTGAACAGAGATAACACTACCAGAAGGCAGTACACTACAGCAATGGGAATTGTCTTCATAAGAGCCTCGCGAAAACTCCCAGCTTCAAACAACGCCTCAAACACCAGGAGTCTCATCACCATTTTTGTCGCGTGCATCACCAATCGTCGGGCCCGCCCCACTCCCACTGGCCATCGCAACATAGGACGCCAGCGCCACCAGCTGCAGTCTATCAGCTCCTTCCTCGAGCATCGTCTTCTCCTCCTCCTTCTGGAGACCTGCCCAGTGACGCATGAAAACACACATGTAACACACAATCTCCACCGGAGAGGAGATAAGTTTCCCTTCAAAACATGCACGATTACGAAGTTTCCAAATCGCCCAGCAAAGGGAGGTGAGGCACACCACATGCAAATTAGTACGAAAAGGCAGCAATTTGGCAATCCACCAGAAGTACTGAGTAAAACAAGTCGGTCTAGCATTACCACCAAGAGCCGTACTTACAGTGCTCCAGACAAAAATCGCAGCAGGACACAGAAAGAAAAGGTGTGAGATGGTTTCATTTTCTGGACAAAACCTACAGGTATAATTCCCAACCCACTTCCTTTTTTTCATGTTATCCTTCGTAGCTATGGCATTGTGCCATATAAGCCAAAGCCAGATTTTAATTTTGAGGGGAAGTTTAGCCTTCCACAAGTGTTTAAAAGATCTGTCATGGCCACTAGATGACATCTTTCTATACATCGACTTCACTGTAAACTTCCCATTTTTAGTGAACTTCCATCTAGGTCGGTCTTTACCCGCACCCAAAGCTACTGCTAGCAAAGAACTTCTCAAGGCACTAGCCTGCCCTTGAGCAGTAGGGTCCAACCATCTGCGGAAAGTTATGATCCAATCTCGATCCACCATTTCTTTTACAGTGAGATTCTACTGCTCGCATATCTCGAATAGCTGAGGGAGACACTCAGACAGAGGAGAGTCACCAAGCCACGAATCATGCCAAAAGCTAGTCTCATTTCCACCAATCACCACCATCTTTCTCCCCTGCAGATAATATTTCTTCACTTTCTGAAGATCTTTCCAAACCGGAGAGTCATTCTGCTTAAACCTCACATTCCAAATACCTCTGTCGACCCCATATTTTGCTCGGACAATATCCTGCCACAAACCTTCCTCACTCTCCAATTTCCACCACCATTTGCACAACAGAGCAACATTGAGGATTTTCAAGTTTTTGATTCCTAAACAACCTTTCTCCCCAGGCCGACAAATAAACTGCCATTTCACCATGTGATATTTTTCTTTTTCTCCCCAACATTAGCCCAAAAGAACTTCCGAATGATTTTAGTCAAATTATCCAAATTGGTGTCATGTAACAGATACATAGACATTAGATAGATTGGCACCCCACTGAGGGAGGATTGAATCTGAATAAACCTACCACCAACCGAGGTTGAGTTTCCAACCCAGCCATCCAATTTTTTCTGAGTTTATCACACACAGGATCCAAGTCTGCAACCTGGAGCTACTCACAGGAACTCCCAGGTATTTAATAGGCCAGCTACCTAACTGGCATCCAAACATGTTAGCATACATTAAACCTTTCTCATTATCCTCCAAAACCAGCATAATTTCACTCTTGTCAAAGTTTATTTTCAGACCAGACATTGCCTCAAACATGTATAAAATTAGTTTCAAGTGAGTAGCTTGATTCACATTGTCTTGAATCAACAGAATTGTGTCATCCGCATACTGTAGAATAGCAACACCTCTATTGACAAAATGAGGCACCAAACCAACCACCAGACCATTTTCTTGAGCTTGCTTAACCATTTTAGCTAGATTTTCCGCTGCCATATTAAAGAGGAAGGGAGAGAAGGGATTCCCCTGTCTCGCCCCTCTATGGCTAGCAAAGTCTCTACCCCGACTGTTATTTATTTTCACATAGAGAGGACCATTTCTGAAAATGTCATTCACCCACTTACACCATTTTCTGCTAAAACCTTTCTGGGCAACACATTTAAGCAGGAAATTCCAATCCACTTTGTCGTAAGCTTTCTCGAAATCGAGCTTCAAGATAACCCCTTGTTGCTTTTTCCTCCGAGACTCATGCAGAATTTCCTGCAGGGAAACTACCCCATCCATGATGTTTCTACCCTTAATGAAAGCATTCTGACAACTCGAGATCAATTTGCCCATAAAAGGTTCCATTCTAATTGTGACAACCTTTGTTAGAATTTTATACAAGACCTGTAGTAAGCAGATAGGTCTATATTTTTGGATAGAGTCAGCATCCGAAGTTTTCTGCAATAGGATAATCATCCCAAAGTTCAATCTGTACAAGTCAAGTTTTTCTGCATGCCAATCCGCAAAAATATTCATGATGTCATGCTTAACGATATCCCAGCAACTCTGAAAGAATTCAACCGGCATACCATCAGGTCAAACGCCAGATTACTTTGTGTTCTTCATCATCAAGCAGAGTAGGTGCAGCGGATTCAAGCAAAGCCCATAACTGCAGGTATTCAGTTAAGGTTGCTCTAGAGTGATTCCTCTTGATATTTGCAACCCAACCACGATCCGTCAGGGCATCTCGAACAGATGTAGCTTTGTTGATGGAGTGCTTGTACAGCAGAGGGAAACGCAAGCTGAGGGGCTGTCCATCCAGCCAATGGCTTTTCGAAAAAGGATGTTGAGGATCCATTGTGGATTTCAATGATTGTGGAAGCACGGTATAGGGCCAACACCAGTGGATTCGATGGCAGTTTGAGACCAGCCCAGGGCTTTGAGGGATCAGTGCTTTGTTGCCACAGCCAGCGAACACGCAGGGAGATGCTCTAAAGTTGTAAATTGGGAATGCCTAAACCTCCAAGTGGTTTTGGTAGGCACACAGAGGCCCAGTTGACCAAGAATTTTCCTCCAGAGACCTTGTCCGAGGCAGCCCACAGAAAGGCACGTCTGAGCTTATCCAGTTCTTTTAGCAGCCATTTAGGATGCATGATAGCCATGAGCTGGTAAGCAGGTAAGGCAGAGAGTACCACTGTGACTAAGGTTAACCGACCAGCTAGTGAAATCCATTTTGCTTTCCAGCATGAGAGTTTTTTCATGAATTTATCTAGCAAGTGTTGAAAGGCATCGCGTTTTAGTCTCCTATCCAAAAGCGGCAGACCAAGATATTGGCAAGGAAATTGTTCCATCTTGCAACCGGCCAGAGCAGTAAAAGAAAGACTGACATCCCCACAGGCAATAGGAAGGATGCTACTCTTTGAAACATTGGTATGCAAACCTGTAGCTTCGCCAAAGAGCTTCGGGATGGAGAAGGTAGCTTGCATTTCCCGACAATCAGGCCTGAGGAAGATGACCACGTCATCAGCATAGAGTGAGGCTCTGAAACGTAAGATTTGATTTCCAATTGGGGGTAGGCTTATGCCTTTTCAAGTAGTCTACCGAGACAATCTATAACCAGGACAAACAACAGAGGGGAGAGTGGGTCTCGCTGGCGCAGGCCTCTCATGTAACTAATGTCCTCAGTTAACTCACCATTGACGTTGATCTTTGTAGTGGTAGTGCTGAGCAAGGATACAGACCACCTGATCAATTTGCCCCCAAACCCTCTATGCTGCAGCAACTTCAGAAGGAATTCCCATGATACAGAGTCAAATGCCTTCGAGATGTCGAGTTTTAACATTAAGGCAGGGTCCTTTTGTGCTTCAGAGCGTGAATGACACCCTGGACATACATGAAGTTGTCATGGATGGAGCGCCCTTTAATGAAGGCATTCTGACATACATGAAGTTGTGCCTATTCGCTGTCTCTTTTTAATTCAATTACATTACGATATCTTACCTTTTGTGGTGTTATATATATAGACAAATATGTTCAATCATTGCTAACCTAGTCTGCTGATCGGTTCAGTTCTTTGTCTATAACAAATGCGGACTACAGTTGGGTCGGGACTCGGGAATTACTATCGAGATTTGCAGCGATGGAAGGATCCGGGAAAACAGTTGACCTTTGGGGCAACTGTGCCACCTCATATATTTCAGCATAGCATCAAAGTGTACTTTAGAAGAAATGTTAAATGAAGAATTATTAATATTCACAGTGAACTGAGCTGCTTGAAGGGATGCAGATCAAGCTTCCCTCAACTTCAAAATATTTTGTGGCTGTTGACAACACGGAAAACGTGTGTCATTTATGTTTTCTTATCTCTTGATGCCGTAAATTGTCCTTCTCTGGTTCTCTTATGTTCTTTACTTTTAAAATTTGGACATCACCTCCAAGATTTTATTCTTTTACTGCTTGCTAGTAAAATTGTTCACAACAATCTTCTCTTTTGGCTTATGAATTTGCGATCACCCAAAATGACTTAAAACGACATGTAAGTGAGTGAGAGGTGGACATAGAAAACATAGTCCTACCTTGCTCATATACATCGGCTAGGTTACCTAGAAATGCAGCTAACACCGCCGGTTATCATTGCGATGACCGCAAATATGAGACGTCGTGCATATCACAACAATTGTTCTCAAACTATTGGGTTTGCCCCCTTGTCTTAAGACGGTGGAATCCAGTCCAAGGAGAGCCCATATGAACAAAATAGGATAATAGATCACACCAACTAAAACCCATGTCAAATTAATCCTATGATTTTTAATCATGAGTAAATAACCAATTAGTAGGTGTCAAAACCTCTCGCCAAGAAGTCTCGCTCCCCCTCACCTGGCGATCTAGGTCAGGCCTCCACCTCCCCTCACCTGGCCGCCGCAGGGCATAGCCTGGGCGGGTGGAAGATGACGGCGGATGGGTTCCCCTCCGTCACGGTTCTGAGGTGTGATCGCGGCGGCTCTCGAGCGGGTACTTCGGATCGACGCGTGCGTGGCCATAGCGTCAGCCACGTAGTGAATGGACCCCTCTGCCCATGACGGTGCACCCTAGTGGACGGGATCTGGGGTGGTGTCGTCCTCGCGGAGGCTCCCGGGCGGATCACGCTCCCTTGGGGCTCTCGTTCCATATGTGCTCCGAGGCGTCGTTTACCTCATTGGAGGCGCTGTGGTGGCGTTTCTCGTTATATATGTGCTCCGGTGGAAACCCCACATTCATGCTTTCCCGGATTGGATGATGGCAACGTTCCCATGTCGTCACCCACGCGGGGGCATCATCTTTGGAGACGTACATTGGCTGGACGGACAAGTAAATGGCTTCGGTGGCTGGGCGCTGGTCTCTACGTGTCTTGCGTGGTGACCAAGGTGGAGCGGAGCTGCATCTACCATGTCAACAACGGTGAGTCTCGGCGGCGTGGTGCAGCGGAATCTCAACGTCAGGCATGACTTGATGAATTCAGGCAGGGCAGGGGACGCTGTCTGGCACCTTGGAGGTGTCGACTGCAAGCCTTGCAAGGTTAATGCCTTGATCCCTGTCCTGAAGATGGGTCGGCGGAAGACGGTGACGGCGACTTCTGTAGCGTGTGCATGCGTTGCCCACTGAGGATGCTTGACCGGTTGTGCCTCTTGCTCGCAAATGGCTTGGTGAGACTTTCGGTCTTTTGATGAGGAGCGTAGGTGTGATGTCAGGGCACATGGCCCTATTCTTGGCCACCTCCTTCATCAGTCTTGTAGATGTAGCGAGCTGTCGCTGGGATGGTGGCTTCAAGTTGATCTCTCTATTCCTCTTGTAAGGCTTTGTTGAATAATCAATGAAAACGGCTGTGTGCATCCAACCTCCATTTCGAAATAGATAAATAACCAATTAGTATACAAAATGTAAACATTACATTCAACGTGATCAAAGGCGGGGAGGTTTAACCTCCATTTTGAAGAAAAAAACATTCAACGTGATAGGATTTGTGCGGACAATTCAGATCAGAGACCGAATCAAACGCGTAAACTGTCGAGTGTACTCGTTATTTATGAAGTATGATTTCTTACCTTGTTTTCAGTTCAGTTGTCACTGTCTGCAACGAGAAAGAGTTGGTGACACACTTGAGAGCATTGACGTGATTCATCAATTCATTTTCTGATGTTCAGTTCGAGGAATTTTTTTTTTAACAGAGGAACGGCCCAGAAGGGCCAGGAAGCTACATTAACAAGGGCAGGTACAATTTACATAGAGGTCCCTAGTCGTCTCTTGTACAGAAAGACCTAAATTCGAAAACAGGACCTCTAACTTTGCAAAAAGGACCCTAGGGCTAAAAATAAAAAAGCAATCAGGTCCTTGGTGTCCTTCTCTGCCGCTCGCCGGTGATCTCCAGGCAACGCCACCAGCGCTGCCGAAATCGGAGAAGGGGTTGCTCGCTTGGTTCTCCATTCCGGCGAAGATCCACTGCCACCTGCCGCCAGAGCACCTCCGGGGATGAACCACTTGGAGGCACAACGACATCGAGCACCGGCGCAGTGAATCAAAGGGGCCTCCGATCTGGAGGTTGAAGAAGGGCCGCTCGAATCGGCCAAAGATCATGGCGCCACTATCCAGCGCCATGTATTCCGCTTGAGCAATTGCAGCTTCGATGCCGAACAGCGCCGGAGCCCTGCTCACATCCTTCCCAAACCCTCCACCACCAGCCAGCTCCCGCCTCCAAATCCGCGCATGTCGACCACCATGGTCGGCGAGCAGCAGAAGGATAACAAGGAGTTGAACAGCACTAAGGGCAGAGCGCTTATTGGATGAGCTCGTCGTCAACCACCTCGCCATCGACTCCCACCACGGGAGTTCAGTAGAGGGAGCCAGCAACACCCCACCAGCGTCGCGCCCAGACGCCGGACCGGAGAAGCTCGAGCCGCAGACCTTATTTAGAGGGATGCACGAGTTCCTCCGCCGCCCTTGCGCCGCCGCTTGCCACCAGCGACGAGCAGCACAGAAGACACTAGTAGGGAAGTGCCTTTCAGTGGATTCCCTATCTGTGGCGCACCAAGCCTACCATGCGCCACAAAAAAATTTCTGTGGCGCACCACTCCGAATGCGCCACAAAATACTGTGGCGCATACGTGCATGCGTGCGCCACAGAAACATGGTGGGTCCCACCACCACAAATATCTGGCGACCTTTTTGTGGCGCATCTGCATGGATGCGCCACAAAAAATCGGTGGGGCCCCCTCCAATGATTGCATTGGTAATTTATCTGTGGCGCATGCAGCACTGTGCGCCACAGAAAACATGGTGCGGCCCCACCAATAATTTAAGTGGGCAACATTCTATGGCGCATGCATCTTGGTGCGCCATAGAAAGACATGTTTTTGTGGCACACCATGATGCACGCGCCACAGAATGTTGCCCCCAGATCTACAAAAAGGTGGCAACCCCTCTACCTACCACCATTTACTTCTTCTCTTCTTCCTCCTGCACCTCCACCTAGCTCGTATTTCTCTTCCCTCCCCTCCTATTTTGCCCATAGTTTTCTCCATTTTTTAGTTAAACCTATTTTGTTTCATAGATTATTGGTGAGGGTTTAGGAGAGCCTCCAATACATCTCTTTTTGTCCACTAGTTTCTCTCCAACATCACACGCTCTCTCATCGATTGCGGTCACGTCTCGGCACCGAATCTATTAGGTGAGACATGGATCTACATGGATGATGAACATGCATATGCATGTTTGGTGGCGCCGACGGTGTGTGTATGGCCGGATGTGTGTCGTGGTTGTTTGTGTTACGACCATGGTGTCGTGTATGTGGATGTTGCCGGCAACATGATTTGTGAAATGTCTGCAGGTACCCATGAGGCCCTTGAGTTTGCCGGAACGTCGATTAACTTCCGTTCCGGCAAATTCGGGTACTCCATATGTCCTACTTTTAGGAGAGGTCATGCCGATTTTTTTGTGAATTTTGGCATGAGACTTTGCTAAAAATAGGACATATGGGGTATTGCGACTAATGCATGGGCCAACTAATGTGTGTGCATGCATGTTGCGGTTCTAATTAACATACTCTTGTTTGTGCTCTATGTATACCGCGTAGGCCGCAACCATGGTCGTCAGGATGAGCTCCGGTCGAATCAGTAGATACAAGGAAAAAGCGAAGGCGGACATGATTCGGTGCAACAGGCGCCAGATAAGATGTCCGTGTCGAAAATGCAAACTCGTGAGCTGGATCGACCCTGATTCCGGACAATTGGAGGATCACCTGCTCAGGCGCGGTTTCATGTTAGGCTTCAACCATGACGAAGGAGATGTCGGCGGACAAGATCATCATGATCATGACGAAGGAGATGTCGGCGGATAAGATCATCATGACGAAGGAGATGCCGGCGAACAAGATCATCATGGTGACGAAGGAGATGCCGGCGGACACGGTCATGATGAAGGAGTAGATGGTGGTGGAGAAGACGCGAACACGCAGACCTCGCTAATTTCGGCCTTGCAGGACCCTCATGTTCAAGAACTGCTACTCAAGGAGACGAGCAACGACAGAGCTGCAGCCAGAGAGAAAGCCAAGCTGGCGCAAATGGAGATAGACGGGAAGACTCCGTTGTATCCTGGGTGCCGGCCACAGGATACGCGCTTGCAAGTAACGCTTGATGCTCTGGAGATGAAGTCGGAAAACAAATGGACCGACGTGAGCTTCAACAAGAACATGAAATTCTTCCACGATCGTCTTCCCGAGGGGAACACATTGCCAACTAGTATCGAGGATGCCAAGAAAGTCGTGTGCCCTCTTGACCTACCGCACGTTAAATACCACGCCTGCATCAATGATTGCGCAATTTATCGGGGCGAGTACAAGGACAGATACACATGTCCGGTGTGCGGCCAAGGACGGTACAAGAGTGGGAAGGACAAGAAAGTTCCTCGAAAAGTGGTATGGTACTTTCCTATCACTCCCCGTCTGCAGCGGTATTCGTAGACCCTAAGGAAGCAAAGCTCATGCAATGGCATGCGGAAAGGGAGAAGCCCCAAGAAGATCGGAGAAGGGAAAGATCCTGACACACCTTCAGATGCTAGCCAGTGGGAAGCATTGGACATGGCCTTCGAAAATTTTGGGGCGACAAGGAACGTCAGGCTGGGTATGAGCACCGATGGACTCAATCCGTTCGGCAACCAGAGTAGCACCCATAGCACCTGGCCCGTATTTGTATGGCCTTACAACCTTCCCCCGTGGTTGTGCACGAAGCAAAGGTACATACACATGAGTATTCTCATTCAGGGGCCGAAACAACCAGGTATCGACATACATCTGTATCTCGGGCTGTTGAAAGAGGAGTTAGCCACGTTGTGGGAGACGCCAGCCCGTACGTGGGACGCCTACACAGCTGATTATTTTGATATGAGAGCCGCGTTGTTCACGACGGTGCAGGACTATCCTGGTTGCTCATATGTATCGGCCCAGGTAGGTCACGGATTTTGCGCATGTGTCAAGTGCATGGATAAGACCCCGCATCTCCAGCTACCAAGGGATCCCGGGTCTTCGAAAACCGTGTTCCCAGGGGCTCGAAGGTGGCTTCGCATGGATCACCCATGGAGAAAACGCGGTGATTTGTTCAATGGTAAAGACGAGCCCGAAAGAGCCCCGTGCCCGAGGAGCGGCACAGAAATCGACGAGCTTTTGAAAAACTGGAAGGAGTGCCCAGCGCCGGGAAAGAAGCGACCGAAGGTAGATCCACTGCTGGGTGTATGGAAAGCGAGGTCTGTTTTCCACGACTTGGAGTACTGGAAGGTCCTCAAGATGCCACATAGCCTCGATATGATGCACATTACGAAGAATGTTACCGAGAGTCTGCTTGGCACACTTTGCCACATGTCGGATAAGACCAAGGATGGGACGAAAGCAAGATACGATCTGAAATGGCTTGGCATCAGGAAAGAACTTCAGGCCCCCGATAGTGATGACGATGATGATGATGATGATCAGACAGAAGGGACTCAAGGTCGCCGCAAAAGGGCAAAGAAGAACACGGTGATGCTTCCCGCTGCCTGCTTCAGTATGAGTCCGGAGGAGCTCGAGCAGTTTTTCAGGTGCCTTCTAGGAGTCAAAGTTCCTCACGGTTACTCGGGGAAGATAAGCAGATATCTGGATGCAACAAAGAAGAGGTTCACCGGGATGAAGTCTCACGATTGTCACGTGCTGATGACACAGATACTTCCCGTTGCGATCCGAGGGTTAATGGATGAGCACGTCCGTGATACGTTGTCTGCCCTTTGCAACTTTATCGACGTCGTCAGCAGGAAGTCGATCGGCGTGAAGCAGCTCGACATGCTTGAGGAAGAGATCGTGGTGATACTATGCGAGCTCGAGATTTACTTCCGCCCGCATTCATTGATATCTGCGTGCATCTCCTTCTCCATGTCGTTGATGACATCAGGCAGCTCGGTCCGACGTTCCTGCACTACATGATGCCGTTCGAAAGGCAGAACGGTGTCATGAAAGGATACGTTCGCAACAGGGCCCGTCCAGACGCAAGCATGGCCAAGGGATTTTTAACCTACGAGTGCATCTCCTTCTGCCAGAATTATCTAAGGACCGAGAACGAGGATGTCGGTCTGCCCACCAGGACACACCTCGGCAGGCTCGATGGAGTTGGTCACCACGACGGCTACCGCTCAATCTTTGTCGGCATTCATGGTAAAAAGACGACCTCGACAGGGCTCACCGGGTCGCGCTACAACACTTAAAAGTGACGAATATTATGTGGAAGAGCACAAAATCTTAATCGAGCAGAATTACGTCGACATGAGACGACAGAGGAAGAAGGGAGACGTAATCAGAGAGCACAACTCCAGCTTGACGCGTTGGTTCAAGAAAAGGCAACTGCTTGAAGCACAGAGCAGGAAGCCATCTACGGAAGAGGAAAAACTCATATTCTCCTTATCACAGGGCCCGGGCAGAACGTAAAGACCTATCAGTCGTACGACATCGGCGGTTTCAGATTCTGCACCGAGGAAAAGGACAGGTATAGCGAATATCAAAACTCAGGAGTAACTATGCTATCCTACCCGATGACGAGGCTACTGTCAAGGAAAGATTCTTCGGAAGGATCGAGGAGATATGGGAGCTCAACTACTGTGGAGAGTTGGTGCCAATGTTCCGTGTGAGATGGGCCAAGGACGTCGTCAAAGAAGACCGGTATTTTACCACCATGGTTATACCCGATGCCAAATCGAAGAACGCCTCCGCAAAAAATGAGCCATGGGTACTCGCTAGCCAAGTTGAGCAATGTTTCTTCATTACCGACCCGTCAAAGCCTAGCCGTGTTGTCGTGAGGAGGGGCAAGAGGAGCATCATCGGAATGGAAGGAGATGCCAACGAGGAAGACTTGGACAAAAACGGCGATCCGAAAGATCGAGGAGGAGTTCGACAAGTACTTCGACATGCCGACTACTAGTAAACAAAGAAGGAAGACATCCTACCTACTAAAGGCTGTCCGTTCACGCGAAGAAATCTCAAGATGCCCGGCCTAAAGTATTCAACCGCGAAGAAGGGAAAGAAGAGAAGCTAGCTCGGAACCGGCCGGGACGAAGAAGACTTTTTTGGTGTATTAATTTGTGTGTGTGTGTGTGACAGACAATCATATATATGTATATCATGAATAAAATAATGGTATACTAACAAATGTGTGTATATTCTTTTTTCAATGTATGTATGTTCTTTCTTTAAATATAACCAAAAATGTTTTTTTAAAAGAACAACAAATGTGTTTGTGTTTTTTAAAGGAAAAACAAATGTGTTTGTGTTTTTTAAAAGAAATACAAATTAATCTCAACGAATTTTGTGGCGCATCCTACAACCGGTGCGCCACAGAATTACGGAATTCTGTGGCGCATCCGCGTGGGGATGCGCCACAGAATTTGACACTTAGTCATATTTTTGGCTCGATCGGCGCCGGCCCTTCCTCTTTCGCGCCCAGTACACACGCCACACACCGGCCGACACGCGCGCGCCCACGTACGACGCACCCAACGTCCTCCCCACGGCGGCCACCTCCCACGCCGGCGACCTCCCCTCCCCGCCGAACTCGCCGCCGGCGACCTCCTCTTTCGCGCCCCGCCCTCGCCGCGCCCCGCGCTCGCCGCGCCGCTCCCTCCAAGCGCCCTCGCCGCGCCCCACCGTCGCCGCGCCCCGCGCTCGCCACCGACGCCGCCGGCCTCGACACCGCCGTCCTCTCCATCCCCTCCCCGAGGTGCTGCCTCTCTTCCATCCCTCTCCCTCCCCTCCACACCTGCACATAAGGTGTTTGGTGAAATGCCAAACCAAATTTTTTTGAAAAAATTGATGATTTGGTTGTTGATTGCTTGCTGCAAGTAGTTGTTAATACTTCTAGTTGCTGCTAGTGGTGTTTAGTCAATTTTGGAGACCAAAAAATTTGAAAATTTGCTAAGTTAAATATGGTCACTGTTTAAACATACGTACAAAAATGCCTTCAATTAAGGTTCTAGATGTATTCAAAAATTTATTTCTAGGGTTAATTATGAAGTACTAACTTAGTACAAGAGATCCATGAGGGTTAATGTGAAATAGGATCAAGATTTGATGCTTTAGAAATGCTCCAAAGTTGGTACTTTTTAAAGGAAATGAAGATATATATGGATGTGAATTTTTTTTTTCTGTGCAGACCACCGACTTCGACTACATCAACTATCTCCTCAACTACAGTTCCCCCTTTGGTGAGCTATTGGTTAACCCGGTGACCATGTGTTCTGTGCTACCACGACCATCGTGTCGTGGTTGTTTGTGTTCCGACCACGTGTCGTGTATGTGGATGTTGCCGGCCGTAGATACCGGCAACATGATTTGTGAAATCTATGCAGGTAACCATGAGGCCCTTGAGTTTGCCGGAACGTCGATTAACTTCCATTCCGGCAAATTCGGGTACTCCATATGTCCCTTTTTTAGCAAAGGTCATGCCGAATTTTTTCGTGAATTTTGGCATGACTTTGCTAAAAATAGGACACGTGGAGATGTGGATGTGGTATTGTGTTTGTTGTCGGCCGGCAGATGTGGATATGTGTTTGTTGTTGGCCGGCCGGAGATGCCAGCAACATGATTTGTGAAATGTCTGCAGGTACCCATGAGACCCTTGAGTTTGCCGGAACGTCGATTAACTTCCGTTCCGGCAAATTCGGGTACTCCATATGTCCCTTTTTTTAGTAAAGGTCATGCCGAAATTTTTCGTGAATTTTGGCATGGCTTTGCTAAAAACAAGACATATGGGGTATTGCGACTAATGCATGGGCCGGGTATCTTAGTACTTAATTAAGTGATTTTTTCTTATATTTGGTGTACTAACTTCGACATTTTTTTCTTATAGGTGAGACGAACATGGCTGACAATAACGAGGCCGGAGGTTCTCGAACAGGAGGCGAGGAACCGATAGAGGAAAATAGTATGATTCAGACGGTCATCGCACATGCAGTGACAGCGACGTTCACGTCGATATTTACTACCGTCTGTGAGTCTGTCAGGGTTTGGATTGAGGGAGGGAGAAAAGGGCCTCCCCCAGTGATCTGCTTCGGCTCCAACAAGTACTCAATCAATGTGCCTACTATAGAAGATGCACTCCCAGCATCCCCAGAGGTAAAGAAGAAGAAACACAGAAGAGAAGTAAGCCAGCTCCTAAGACGACTATCCGGGGTATGAAGACATGGTATCACCCCGTGCGGATGACTTGAGCCGAGTTCATGAAGCTGGTCAACCGATCCTGTCTCGGAGCTGCTCCACCTCGCAGACGGATGCATGCTCTCTTTGCAAAATGCTATCTTGACGCGAGAGAGCAACCTTCTTAAAGAAGATAATCCAAATTACCCGGTGTTCACTGTCAAGGTGCCAAAAGACTTGGCCAAGTTCGTCCATGAAACCCCCGCGGATCTATTTTCATATCGTACGAGGACGTCTTCAGGCTGTTTCACTTTAGACGGCTGGACTATAACTTGGTCCGCCTATACGCGCTCAACCAAGCGATGAGGATCAGGAGAGATAATACCCCGTACATCAAGGTAGTGGATCCCTACTACATGCGCGACAGCCTGCTGGTGGAAGGATCAACGACACGGGCCAAGGCTACGAAGTTCCTCCAGAGAATCATGCTGTACAACAAGGATAAGAACAAATTTCTTATGCCTTTCTTTTCCGAGTAAGTACACATCCGGTCGCCGCCGTCGTATCTTATGCTTTCTTATAGATTTCTTCCGTTGTTGATCCTTTCCAACATTCCGTTTCAATTGTGTTCAGCAGTGACGAGTATGCAGTACTCATCGTCGTAAGCCCGAGGTGGTCCGTTGCCACTTATTTCGACTCGGGAAGTCTTAAAGACTACACCAGAATAAAGGGTGTTCTCGATGAGGCTCTCGAGGGCTATGCCCAAAAGGGAGGCCACTTCCACAAAGAAAAGAATGGGGAACGTTTAACGAAGGACAACAAACACATTTTCTGGCATGGGACCGGGTTCCATCGCATCAAGCATGCGCCTGGCAGCGTGAAGGATGCCTTCTACGTCCTCCATCACATTAAAGGGCTTGTCCGGGATGTAGAGACAACGAGGTGGCCATCTAGTCTCCAAGAATGGAGCAAAAATGCGGGGGAAATCACCGATTCTGAGCTTAGGGAAGACTTCCATCGCATCCAGAGCAGTTATCGCAAATCATTTAGGAAGATGTCATGGAAGCAGGGGGGTCCTTACACAACGCCAGAGGTAGGATGTATTGTAAAAGAAAGCCTTGCCTCACTCGATAGAAGTGCTTCTTTATTTTCTTTATTATAGACTTATCCACTTAATTAGATGAATAAATCATACTCTATTTATATTATTAATCAAATATAATCCCAATTCATCTCCAGGGTTGTCTAAGTGGGAGATCGAAGAACGCCTAGACAAGCAAAATGACATGAGGACGTGGATGACGAAAGAATGCTATAAACCGTTCCCGGAGCCGATACACCAGAAGGCTCAATCCTACCTGTGGAGCTAGACGTGTTCTCCGTCAGCGACCCAGCAAGAGACCCCAGCGGCGACTCAAGAAGAAGAGACTCCAGCGGCGACTCAAGAAGAGACTCCAGCGGTTCCTCCCGCACCCTCGACAAGTGGGCTGAGGCTGAGAAGCCAGATTCAGCGTGGGGCGCAGGAGCCCGATGATGGCCCTTCATGTAGTTACCCCACAATGGTGCCAGAAAACAGTTGCTAGGCCCTTCGCGTGGTAACTGATGCATGTAAAATGCATACATGAACTTTGCACTTTATTTACTCATATTTCAATCATATTTGCATCATATAAGGGTTATATCAATGTTTTATCATGATTTTGGAAATATCTTAATCATTTCCTATTTTTATGGAATTAACCCTGCACAGGCAGAAAACCCTAGTTTTGTATTTTAATGTTTCAGGGACCCAAACGTCGTCCAAATCACCTGCAAATTTAGGGGCGTCATTTTTTGGAAGGAAGAAGACCTGTGGGCGAAGGAAGCAAGCAAACGGAGGCCTGAGGCCCAAAAGGGGGTGGCCCACGCGGCCACAGTACCTGGCCGTGTGGGCCCACTCTTTTGGCCCTCGTGGCTCCGTTGCCGTCGATCTTTCTCCACCGACTCCGTCTTGACCTAAAAACGCCTATAAAAAAGGTCCCCCGACGTTTCTGGAAGGAGGCGGCGGAGAAACACAGAACCACGAAACAGAGAGTCAGAAGGCTGCCGCCGGAGAAGATCGGAGGGGGGAAACGCCGCCGGAATCACCTCCGGAGGGCTCCACCCCCCTCCGGCGTGTTCATCATCAACATCTACAGCAAGAACTTCTCCACCATCATCACCATGATGAAGGGGGAGTAGTCCACCCCTGGACTAGGGTTTGTGGTGGTAACTTTTGTATCTCTCTCTCTCTTGAGCTTCACTAATTAGTACCGTATGAGCTGCCAAACATGATTACGGTCATCTATGTAATACCTTTGTGGTGAATATTGTGGTGTGAGATGATTTGTTATGCATTTACCGTTGTGTTGGAGCTTTTTGTGTCATGCTTTGTATATTGTGAAGTATGATGTATGTGGGTACGGGATGGCCGATGTGACACGGCATAGGTATTGAGTGACACAGTACCGCCCAACATCCTTTATCTGGGGGTAAAAAGAAAGAGTATGATGTGGGAGTGAGAGAAACCACGCTAGCCTTACGAGGGTGACCTAGCAACACAAATGAGTATTTCTTTCAACTATGTGTTTTAGGACATATAGCCGTCATAAAAAGCTACCATTAAAACATGACAATTGTGTGTACTTTATCTATAACATGATGATCACCGTAGATGAGGGAGAGAGGATTAAGTGAACCCATGAACCATGTCCATTGTTCCTATAAGAAACACACTTGAGCTTGTCCTCTTGCTACATAGAGGATTGGGCTTTCTCTCTCTTGAGAGCTTTTGCTTGCTACCTTTGTCTTGTCCTCTTGCAAAGAGGATTGGGACACTTTTACATCTTGCTTACTTCCATCCATCAACCACCTTGTTCTCTAAACTTGTTTAGTGCATAATCAACTAAAACTTGTGACACTTTAGTTGTAGGGAATAGATAACTTTTCCTTCTTGCTCCTGCGGATCGATACCTTACTTCCACATTGAGAGGTGCTACAGTGATCCCTTGCTCTTGGGGGTTATCAAGTACTTTTCTGGCGCCGTTGCCGGGGAGCGTAGCGCTTAAGTTTCTATTCTTGTGTGCACTAGACTAAGCTTGGGGAGGTTTCTTTATCTTGCAATCATCTAAGCTTGGGGAGGTTCTTTGACTTGTTTGATGATACTATGTCTCCATTTATGATGATGAATATGATATTTTCAGTCCACCCACTATTGAGTATAAAGTTTATTGTGATTATGATATGCCTCCTATATATGATGATTACAATGATTATTATGAATGTTTTACTCCCACTATTCCTAATGAAACTGTTTATGCTTATGTGGAGAGTAATGATACTTTTATGCATATGGATCATGATAAGAATGTTTCATGTGATAGCTATATTGTTGAGTTTATCAATGATGCTACTGAAAGTTTTTATGAGAGAGGGAGACATGATTTCATATATCTCAAAAATATTAAGTCTTCTCTCTTTTTGTTGAAAATTTTGAAGTTGCACTTGCTTTGCCTTCCTATGCTAGTCACTTTGTGCTTTATTGATTTATTTTCTTACAAGATCCCAATGCATAGGAAGTGGGTTAGACTTAAATGTGTTTGATATTTGCTTCTTGATGCTCTTTTATATTCAACTCTTATTCCTATGTGAGCATCATTAAAACTATCAAGCCTAGCTATATGGCTATAAAGAAAGCGCTTTGCGGGAGGCAACCCGGTTATTTTTTGTGTGATTTTCTTTGTGTCCTCTTGCTGTACCAAGAGACTTTGTTTATAGTTTAGGTTCTGGAGTTTTCAATAAAGTGCCAAGTTTTACCCTTTTTGGTTTGAAAAAGTTGCTTATAGCGTTCGGAGATTTTATTCCTGCACGAGTCAGTGCACGGTATGATTTTTAATTCTTATTCTGTAACTCCGAATGAGCTCATATTTGAACTGTAGTTGCAACTTTTCATCCTCTGTATGCATGAATTTTTTCGGAATTTTTCGAGAAAGTTTGGTAGGGTAGAAAAATACGTTTTGCTGCTGCTGTTTTTCTGGACAGATTCTGTCCCATTTTGTTTGATGCATGCTTTGAGCTTTTAAGTTGAATCTTTTTGATCCAATTGAGTTTATGAGTAGGCATACAACATTATACACTTTCTGGACATCTCATATGAATTTTTGTTCAAGGATTATATGCAGCAAGAAACCTATTTGTTTATCACTATTAATGCACCCCACAGAAAAGAAATGGGAGAAACGGTGTTTTGAAGTTTTTTCACAGGGATTGGAGGAGATGCACCAAGAGCTATCCAAGGATGGTGAAGACCATAAGCTTGGGGATGTGAAGACAACCCCGCTGGACCTACACACTCTCGGTTTGCACACGTCCAACTTCTGTTTTTCGATCGAAACACTTTATCGCATAAACTTGGAGCGTCGTTTTTGTTTGTTTTTGTTTTGAGAGACCACCACACTATCATTATATATGAGAGAGCTACTGGAAATATGGGTTGAAATATGTTGGATGCTTTTATAAGATTGGGAAAAGGGATGTTTGACTTGATTTTTAATGATACATATAGTTGCATGATTCATGAGCTTGTTTATGAGTAATAGTTTGCAAATTCTTTTTGTAGAGCTATCACTTATTCATGTTTTGGTGCTGATTGTTATTTTACTTGGTTTAACATGGATTAGTTAGTTCTATGGACACTCATGCATGCATCTAGATGGTCAACTTTCTCCCTTTTGCTAGCCCAAAAACTCCAACAAGCAAAAACTTGTTTCCAACACCTTCAACCAAAGTTATTCCAGTGAGTCCACCATATCTACCTATTGGCTTTATGCTATTCCGAGTATGTTTAACATGTTGTTTGTGTTATCTTACCTCTGAATGAAAATGTTTATGTTATTGATTGCAATGGAAAAATTGGTTATATAGCTCTCACGAACTTGATGCACAATGTTCTTTTATTTGCATAATAAAACTTGACCCATTGTGATTAAGATTATGATGTTTGTGGCTTGATGAATGTTTTGGGTTGGAAGTTAGCCCATATGTGCTGTCACATGGCAAGCTTTCAACACGCTCTTCATCTCATTTAGTTGATATCATGTGCTTTTGTCTATGGATGCTTATCATGTTGAAATAAATGTGGAAATAGAGTGAGTTTAAATGAGTTTGTGTAAATGGTTAGAGAGACGCCTGGGCCGCTAATCTAAGCCATGCATCATTCATGGTGGAAATTTACTTACATACTATGGTGAACCTTCTGTGATACACCTTGCAATAAAAAACTATTCCAAATGGTAAATAAAAAGGGTGTTGAGATTGTTCATTTTGTTTGTTTGTCTTGTCATTTTGATATGGGCTTGTTCCATATCTTGGGACAAGAGGTACCCCAGTTGACGCTCTTGATGATACTATTATGCTTACAATGATATTTAATTGAACTTGCTTTGTTTCCCAAGTTGAGTAACACATGGTGTAAGTACTTGTATTCAAGGGGCATGAGACATTCAACCATTCTTTATCAAGCACACTACTCATATTTGCTTTCACTTTAACCTTAATCATTCAAGATGCTATGATAGGGGCAATGAGAGCTTGACACCAATGAATACCTTATTGCAATCATTAACTTAAGTAGAAGAGTTTGGAAGTTGGATGAAACTTATGCATGCTTTACCTCTACTCACATATACATCTTTCCAAAGTGTACACCTATCATATTCAGATTTTCATCTACACTCTATGACCATTGTAGGATGTTCTACTTATCATTATGCATACATGTGTTCCATATTACTTGCTACTATGTTACACTTTGTGAACTATCAATGAACATCCTTGTCTTGAATACTTGATATCACTTCATAAACTATTTGCATATTGCTACTCCTTTGAAGAATGAATCATTTGACTATATGTAGCAATAGTAATCATCTTTGATATCATTGTTAAGTATTAAATTGCAAAGTCCATGTTAGTTTTATCATCTTCATACTCGAGGACGAGCATGGATTAAGCTTGGGGATGTTGATGCATGTAAAATGCATACATGAACTTTGCACTTTATTTATCATATTCCAATCATATTTGCATCATATAAGGGTTATATCAATGTTTTATCATGATTTTGGAAATATCTTAATGATTTCCTATTTTTATGGAATTAACCCTGCACAGGCAGAAAACCCTAGTTTTGTATTTTAATGTTTCAGGGACCCAAACGTCGTCCAAATCACCTGCAAATTTAGGGCGTCATTTTTGGAAGGAAGAAGACCTGTGGGCGAAGGAAGCAAGCAAACGGAGGCCTGAGGCCCAAAAGGGGGTGGCCCACGCGGCCACAGTACCTGGCCGCGTGGGGCCCACTCTTTGGCCCTCGTGGCTCCGTTGCCGTCGATCTTTCTCCACCGACTCCGTCTTGACCTAAAAACGCCTATAAAAAAGGTCCCCCGACGTTTCTGGAAGGAGGCGGCGGAGAAACACAGAACCACGAAACAGAGAGTCAGAAGGCTGCCGCCGGAGAAGATCGGAGGGGGGAAACGCCGCCGGAGTCACCTCCGGAGGGCTCCAACCCCTCCGGCGTGTTCATCATCAACATCTGATACCCGATGAGCAAGTCTTGATGCCTGCACAAATAAACGGGATTAGGTTGAGACTCCAAGTGCAGAGTGTATAGTAAGTGGAAGACAGTTTTCCCCACGAGGGGTGACTCGAGGGTTTAATATCGAACTCTCGGGGAATCTGAAGTGGTAGATTTATCTTCTTATCCTTCTTTTGGTTACCTACAAAACAAGGTTAGATGTTTTGGTCCTCAACCTCACCTGTGGTTGTCAAGCACAAGGTGTAAGAATGATATCAGGATAGTTATGCAATGCAAACAAGAAATAAATATGCAATGATGGTGGATGCAATGATAAATGATATTTTTGGGTTTTTGAATGATGTATGCAAGATGAAAAGTATTTTTGTATTTTCGGATTTAATGATGGCTGAAAATAGAAAAGTGGTATATGGTGTTGGAAAGGTGTTTCTTATGATTAAAAATGGACTGGGGTTCATGGTTTCACAAATGCACTCTCTCTTTATAAAGTGGTAGACAATGGAACACACAAGTTAACATATGAGATTGCAACACAGGGTTTGATAACAAGTTACTTAGATATATGGGCATCACGTCCTAACATAGAGATCTTTTGGTTATTAACCTCTCTTATACTCCACCAAGATGCGAACTAAATCATAACACCTCAGTAATTAAGATAACTCAGAGTATAGCATTAAGTATCATGACATGAAGTGAAAATAAGAACATGCTAGATCTAGTCATGGAGTAGTGGCAATGGTCACGCCCACATCCCCGGTAGCATGGTATTTTAGTTTATCCCTAGTGAGGTAACAAAGTAAGGTAAAGATACCAAAGTGGATCGCAGAACTTTCTCTCACGTTCACTGCACTAGCCACCCCCCGTTACTCCAACTAATGCACACGTTCCCCCACACACGCTCTCATAAACATGCTTGATCAAAACAAGTAGACAAGAACGGGGTACATAATATGCATCTATACTCATAACTGAAACAAACATTGCAATCTCAAACATATATTAACTCATAAAGATCCACCACAAAGGTATTACAACGGTGACCGTAATCATGTTCAGCAGCTCATACGGTGCTAATTAGTGAAGCTCAAGAGAGGAGAGATACATAAGTTACTTCCACAAACCCATAGTCCAGAGGTGGACTACTCCCTCTTCATCATGGAGACGGTGGAGAAGTCGATGGAGAAGATGGAGACCACGCCGGCAGCGCCCCGCCGGAGTTTTCCCCCTCCAATCTGCAGCTCCTGATCTCCGTTTCGGTGTTTCTGTGTTTGTGCGGCGCTCCTTCCAGAGAACGTCGGGGGACCTTTTTTATAGGCGTTTTTAGGTCAAGACGATGTCGGTGGAGAAGATCGACGGCAACGGAGCCACGAGGCCCAAACGGGTGGGTCCCACGCGGCCACAGTACCTGGCCGCGTGGGCCACCGTTTGGCCCTCGGCCTCCGTTTGCTCGCTTCCTTTTCCGTAGTCTTCTTCCTTCCAAATATTGACGCCCGTAAATTTCCAGGTGATTTCGTTGACGTTTGGGTCCCTGAAACATTAAAATACAAAACTAGGGTTTTCTGCCTGTGCAGGGTTAATTCCAAAAAATGGAAAACTATGAATATTCCCAAAATCATGATAAAACATTGATATAACCCTTATATGATGCAAATATGATTGGAATATAAGCAATTAAAGTGCAAAGTTCATGTATGCATTTTACATGCATCAACATCCCCAAGCTTAATCCATGCTCGTCCTCGAGTATGAAGATGATAAAACTAACATGGACTTTGCAATTTAATACTTAACAATGGATATCAAAGATGATTACTATTGCTACATATAGTCAAATGATTCATTCTTCAAAGGAGTAGCAATATGCAAATAGTTTATGAAGTGATATCAAGTATTCAAGACAAGGATGTTCATTGATAGTTCACAAAGTGTAACATAGTAGCAAGTAATATGGAACACATGTATGCATAATGATAAGTAGAACATCCTACAATGGTCATAGAGTGTAGATGAAAATCTGAATATGATAGGTGTACACTTTGGAAAGATGTATATGTGAGTAGAGGTAAAGCATGCATAAGTTTCATCCAACTTCCAAACTCTTCTACTTAAGTTAATGATTGCAATAAGGTATTCATTGGTGTCAAGCTCTCATTGCCCCTATCATAGCATCTTGAATGATTAAGGTTAAAGTGAAAGCAAATATGAGTAGTGTGCTTGATAAAGTAAAGGTTGATGTCTCATGCCCCTTGAATACAAGTACTACACCATGTTACTCAACTTGGAAACAAAGCAAGTTCAATTAATATCATTGTAAGTAATAATAGTATCATCAAGAGCGTCAACTGGGGTACCTCTTGTCCCAGATATGGAACAAGCCCATATCAAAATGACAAGACAAACAAACAAAATGAAAATCTCAACACCCTTTTTATTTACCATTTGGAATAGTTTTTTATTGCAAGGTGTATCACAGAAGGTTCACCATAGTATGTAAGTAAATTTCCACCATGAATGATGCATGGCTTAGATTAGCGGCCCAGGCGTCTCTCTAACCATTTATACAAACTCATTTAAACTACTTCATTTCCACATCATTTCACATGATAAGCATCCATAGACAAAAGTACATGATATCAACTAAATGAGATGAAGAGCATGTTGAAAGCTTGCATGTGACAGCACATATGGGCTAACTCCAACCCAACATTCATCAAGCCACAAACATCATAATCTTAATCACAATGGGTCATGTTTTATTATGCAATAAAAGAAATTGTGCATCAAGTTCGTGAGAGCTATATAACCAATTTTTTCCATTGCAATCAATAACATAAACATTTTCATTCAGAGGTAAGATAACACAAAACATGTTAAACATACTCGGAATAGCATAAAGCCAATAGGTAGATATGGTGGACTCACTGGAATAACTTTGGTTGAAGGTGTTGGAAACAAGTTTTTGCTTGTTGGAGTTTTTGGGCTAGCAAAAGGGAGAAAGTTGACCATCTAGATGCATGCATGAGTGTCCATAGAACTAACTAATCCATGTTAAACCAAGTAAATAACAATCAGCACCAAAACATGAATAAGTGATAGCTCTACAAAAAGAATTTGCAAACTATTACTCATAAACAAGCTCATGAATCATGCAACTATATGTATCATTAAAAATCAAGTCAAACATCCCTTTTCCCAATCTTATAAAAGCATCCAACATATTTCAACCCATATTTCCAGTAGCTCTCTCATATATAATTGATAGTGTGGTGGTCTCTCAAGACTCAAACAAAAACAAAAACGACGCTCCAAGTTTATGCGATAAAGTGTTTCGATCGAAAAACAGAAGTTGGACGTGTGCAAACCGAGAGTGTGTAGGTCCAGCGGGGTTGTCTTCACATCCCCAAGCTTATGGTCTTCACCATCCTTGGATAGCTCTTGGTGCATCTCCTCCAATCCCTGTGAAAAAACTTCAAAACACCGTTTCTCCCATCTCTTTTCTGTGGGGTGCATTAATAGTGATAAACAAATAGGTTCCTTGCTGCATATAATCCTTGAACAAAAATTCATATGACATGTCCAGAAAGTGTATAATGTTGTATGCCTACTCATAAACTCAATTGGATCAAAAAGATTCAACTTAAAAGCTCAAAGCATGCATCAAACAAAATGGGACAGAATCTGTCCAGAAAAACAGCAGCAGCAAAACGTATTTTTCTACCCTACCAAACTTTCTCGAAAAATTCCGAAAAAATTCATGCATACAGAGGATGAAAAGTTGCAACTACAGTTCAAATATGAGCTCATTCGGAGTTACAGAATAAGAATTAAAAATCATCCGTGAACTCATAAGCAACTTTTTCAAACCAAAAAGGGTAAAACTTGGCACTTTATTAAAAACTCCAGAACCTAACTAGACACAAAATCTCTTGTTACAGCAAGAGGACACAAAGAAAAATCACACACAAAAATAACCGGGTTGCCTCCCGCAAAGCGCTTTCTTTATAGCCATATAGCTAGGCTTCTTACTTGTTGTTTATTGTGACGAAGCTCATGAGGGAGCTTGAACTTTGATGGTTCCCTCTTCCTTGGAAAGTGTTCCATGCACTTCTTGTGTGGAAACTGAAACTTTACATTCCCTTCCTTTGAATCAATGATAGCACCTGTGGTACGAAGAAAAGGTCTTCCAAGAATAATAGGACTAGAGGTTTTATTCCCCTATCCATGATTAGAAAATCCACAGGCACAAAAGTCATATGTAACTCTACCATAACATCACTTACTTTTCCCAAAGCATGTTTAATAGAGTCATCAGCAAGTGCTAGTTCAATAGAGCATTTTTCAAGATTTTTCAATTCAAGCACTTCATATAGTTCTTTAGATAAAACAGAGACACTAGATCCTAGATCAAGTATGGCATGGTGTGTCTCTTTTCCAATAGTTACTAGTACCTTAGGTATCCACATATCCCCAAGCTTAGGTGGTATCATAGCCTCTTGGTTGTACCTAGCAATCTTTTCTTTCAAGACATGATTAGCAATATAAGAACCAAAACCTGCTTGGTTAGTGTTGATGGAAGGATCACTTGCAAATTTTTGTAAGATAGATATTAATTCATGCAAGCTACAATTTTCTAAGTCAAGCAAAGGATCCTTGACTTCATTAAGCATTTTAACTTCCTCAACTTCAACCTCTTTCATTACCCAATAGATTCTTTAGCAACTCTCTCTTGTTCATGAATGTGTTCCCTAGTTATCAAGTTCAACAAACTAGGACTTACTTCATAACTCTCAGCATTTATCTTAGGTGTGGCAATAGCTCTCGTGATAAATTGATCATTAGGAGTGTTTGTGTAGTCACACAACTTAGTTCTTTCTCCCATTTTAGCAAGTTTTTTTTTGTATTTTTAATTTTTTATGCAAAACTGAAATAAATATGATATGATATGCAATGACACTAACAAAACAAATAAATTGCTTTGTAAGTAAAGATGGATAAGATGGTGCTCACGTAGGTGCAACCTCCCAAGCTTAGGTGTTAGCACAAGTTGGTGACGTTGACTTTGTTGTGAGATGAATGTGATGATGCACACCCTTCGATAAATCTCTCAGCTACGATTCCTCGGCAACGGCGCCAGAAAACGTCTTGATACCCGATGAGCAAGTCTTGATGCCTGCACAAATAAACGGGATTAGGTTGAGACTCCAAGTGCAGAGTGTATAGTATAGTGGAAGACAGTTTTCCCCACGAGGGGTGACTCGAGGGTTTAATATCGAACTCTCGGGGAATCTGCAGTGGTAGATTTATCTTCTTATCCTTCTTTTGGTTACCTACAAAACAAGGTAGATGTTTTGGTCCTCAACCTCACCTGTGGTTGTCAAGCACAAGGTGTAAGAATGATATCAGGATAATGCAATGCAAACAAGAAATAAATATGCAATGATGGTGGATGCAATGATAAATGATATTTTTGGGTTTTTGAATGATGTATGCAAGATGAAAAGTATTTGTATTTTCGGATTTAATGATGGCTGAAAATAGAAAAGTGGTATATGGTGTTGGAAAGGTGTTTCTTATGATTAAAAATGACTGGGGTTCATGGTTTCACAAATGCACTCTCTCTTTATAAAGTGGTAGACAATGGAACACACACAGTTAACATATGAGATTGCAACACAGGGTTTGATAACAAGTTACCTAGATATATGGGCATCACGTCCTAACATAGAGATCTTTTGGTTATTAACCTCTCTTATACTCCACCAAGATGCGAACTAAATCATAACACCTCAGTAATTAAGATAACTCAGAGTATAGCATTAAGTATCATGACATGAAGTGAAAATAAGAACATGCTAGATCTAGTCATGGAGTAGTGGCAATGGTCACGCCCACATCCCCGGTAGCATGGTATTTTAGTTTATCCCTAGTGAGGTAACAAAGTAAGGTAAAGATACCAAAGTGGATCGCAGAACTTTCTCTCACGCTCACTGCACTAGCCACCCCCCGTTACTCCAACTAATGCACACGTTCCCCCACACACGCTCTCATAAACATGCTTGATCAAAACAAGTAACAAGAACGGGGTACATAATATGCATCTATACTCATAACTGAAACAAACATTGCAATCTCAAACATATATTAACTCATAAAGATCCACCACAAAGGTATTACAACGGTGACCGTAATCATGTTCAGCAGCTCATACGGTGCTAATTAGTGAAGCTCAAGAGAGGAGAGATACATAAGTTACTTCCACAAACCCATAGTCCAGAGGTGGACTACTCCCTCTTCATCATGGAGACGGTGGAGAAGTCGATGGAGAAGATGGAGACCACGCCGGCAGCGCCCCGCCGGAGTTTTCCCCCTCCAATCTGCAGCTCCTGATCTCCGTTTCGGTGTTTCTGTGTTTGTGCGGCGCTCCTTCCAGAGAACGACGGGGGACCTTTTTATAGGCGTTTTTAGGTCAAGACGATGTCGGTGGAGAAGAGATCGAAGGCAACGGAGCCACGAGGCCCGAACGGTGGGTCCCACGCGGCCACAGTACCTGGCCGCGTGGGCCATGCTCGTTTGGCCCTCGGGCCTCCGTTTGCTCGCTTCCTTTTTCCGTAGTCCTTCTTCCTTCCAAATATTGACGCCCGTAAATTTCCAGGTGATTTCGTTGACGTTGGGTCCCTGAAACATTAAAATACAAAACTAGGGTTTTCTGCCTGTGCAGGGTTAATTCCAAATGAATGGGAAAACTATGAAGTATTCCCAAAATCATGATAAAACATTGATATAACCCTTATATGATGCAAATATGATTGGAATATAAGCAATTAAAGTGCAAAGTTCATGTATGCATTTTACATGCATCAACATCTACAACAAGAACTTCTCCACCATCATCACCATGATGAAGGGGGAGTAGTCCACCCCCTAGACTAGGGTTTGTGGTGGTAACTTTTGTATCTCTTCTCTCTTGAGGTTCACTAATTAGTACCGTATGAGCTGCCAAACATGATTACGGTCATCTATGTAATACCTTTGTGGTGAATATTGTGGGAGAGATGATTTGTTATGCATTTACCGTTGTGTTGGAGCTTTTATGACTTGTCATGCTTTGATAGAATATTGTTCTTTAAGAAGTATGATGTATGTGGGTACGGGATAGCCGATGTGACACGGCATAGGTATTGAGTGACACAGTACCGCCCAACATCCTTTATCTGGGGGTAAAAAGAAAGAGTATGATGTGGGAGTGAGAGCAACCATGCTAGCCTTACGAGGGTGGCCTAGCAACACAAATGAGTACTTCTTTCAACTATGTGTTTTAGGACTATAGCCGTTATAAAAGCTACCATTAAACATGACAATTGTGTATACTTTATCTATAACATGATAATCACAGTAGATGAGGGAGAGAGGATTAAGTGAACCATGAACCCATGTCCATTGTTCCTATAAGAAACTTACATTTGAGCTTGTCCTCTTGCTGCATAGGGGATTGGGCTTTCTCTCTCTTTGAGAGCTTTTGGTTGCTACCATTTGTCTTGTCCTCTTGCATTGAAGAGGATTGGGACACTTTACATTCTTGCTTGGTTACTTCCATCCATCAACCACCTTGTTCTCCAAACTTGTTTAGTGCATAATCAACTAAAACTTGTGACACTTTAGTTGTAGGGAATAGATAACTTTTGCTTCTTGCTCCTGCGGATCGATACCTTACTTTCACATTGAGAGGTGCTACAGTGATCCCTTGCTCTTGGGGGTTATCAGGTACCTGCGTGAAAAATAAATGGGTTAGGTTGAGACTCCAAGTGCAGAGTGTGTAGTAGTGGAAGACTTGTTTTCCCACGAGGGGTGACTCGAGGGTTCAATATCGAACTCTCGGGGAATCAGTAGTGTAGATTTATCTTCCTATCCTTCTTTTGGTTACCTACAAAACAAAGTTAAATGTTTTGGTTCTCAACCTCACCTGTGGTTGTCAAGCACAAGGTGTAAGAATGATATCAAGATAGTTATGCAGTGCAAACAGGAAATAAATATGCAATGGTGATGGATGCAATGGTAAATGATATTTTTGGGTTTTTTTAATGATGTATGCAAGATGAAAAGTATTTTTGTATTTTCGGATTTAATGATGGCTGAAAATAGAAAAGTGGTATATGGTGTTGGAAAGGTGTTTCTTATGATTAAAAATTGACCGGGGTTCATGGTTTCACAAATGCACTCTCTCTTTATAAAGTGGCAGACAATGGAACACACACAGAATTAACATAGAAATTGCAACACAAAGTTTGATAACAAGTTACTTAGATATATGGGCATCACGTCCTAACATAGAGACCTTTTGATTATTAGTCTCTCTTATACTCCACCAAGATGCGAACAAAATCATAACACCTCAGTAATTAAGATGACTCAGAGTATAGCAATAAGTTTCATGACATGAAGTGAAAATAAGAACATGCTGGATCTAGTCACAGGAAGAAGCTTGATCACCCTCAACCCTTGCAGCATGGTATTTTTGTTTATCCCTAGTGAGCTAACAAAGTAAGGTAAACACCCAAGTGGATCGCTGATGCATGTAAAATGCATACATGAACTTTGCACTTTAATTGCTTATATTCCAATCATATAAGGGTTATATCAATGTTTTATCATGATTTTGGGAATACTTCATAGTTTTCCATTTATTTGGAATTAACCCTGCACAGGCAGAAAACCCTAGTTTTGTATTTTAATGTTTCAGGGACCCAAACGTCAACGAAATCACCTGGAAATTTACGGGCGTCAATATTTGGAAGGAAGAAGGACTAGGGAAAAAGGAAGCAAGCAAACGGAGACCCGAGGGCCAAACGGGCATGGCCCACGCGGCCAGTACCAGGCCGCGTGGGACCCACCCGTTTGGGCCTCGTGGCTCCGTTGCCGTCGATCTTCGCTCCACCGCCTTCGTCTTGACCTAAAAACGCCTATAAAAAAGGTCCCCCGACGTTCTCTGGAAGGAGCGCCGCACAAACACAGAAACACCGAAACGGAGATCAGGAGCTGCAGATTGGAGGGGGAAAACTCCGGCGGGGCGCTGCCGGCGTGGTCTCCATCTTCTCCATCGACTTCTCCACCGTCTCCATGATGAAGAGGGAGTAGTCCACCTCTGGACTATGGGTTTGTGGAAGTAACTTATGTATCTCTCCTCTCTTGAGCTTCACTAATTAGCACCGTATGAGCTGCTGAACATGATTACGGTCACCGTTGTAATACCTTTGTGGTGGATCTTTATGAGTTAATATATGTTTGAGATTGCAATGTTTGTTTCAGTTATGAGTATAGATGCATATTATGTACCCCGTTCTTGTCTACTTGTTTTGATCAAGCATGTTTATGAGAGCGTGTGGGGGGAACGTGTGCATTAGTTGGAGTAACGGGGGGTGGCTAGTGCAGTGAACGTGAGAGAAAGTTCTGCGATCCACTTTGGTATCTTTACCTTACTTTGTTACCTCACTAGGGATAAACTAAAATACCATGCTACCGGGGATGTGGGCGTGACCATTGCCACTACTCCATGACTAGATCTAGCATGTTCTTATTTTCACTTCATGTCATGATACTTAATGCTATACTCTGAGTTATCTTAATTACTGAGGTGTTATGATTTAGTTCGCATCTTGGTGGAGTATAAGAGAGGTTAATAACCAAAAGATCTCTATGTTAGGACGTGATGCCCATATATCTAAGTAACTTGTTATCAAACCCTGTGTTGCAATCTCATATGTTAACTGTGTGTGTTCCATTGTCTACCACTTTATAAAGAGAGAGTGCATTTGTGAAACCATGAACCCCAGTCCATTTTTAATCATAAGAAACACCTTTCCAACACCATATACCACTTTTCTATTTTCAGCCATCATTAAATCCGAAAATACAAAAATACTTTTCATCTTGCATACATCATTCAAAAACCCAAAAATATCATTTATCATTGCATCCACCATCATTGCATATTTATTTCTTGTTTGCATTGCATAACTATCCTGATATCATTCTTACACCTTGTGCTTGACAACCACAGGTGAGGTTGAGGACCAAAACATCTAACCTTGTTTTGTAGGTAACCAAAAGAAGGATAAGAAGATAAATCTACCACTTCAGATTCCCCGAGAGTTCGATATTAAACCCTCGAGTCACCCCTCGTGGGGAAAACTGTCTTCCACTTACTATACACTCTGCACTTGGAGTCTCAACCTAATCCCGTTTATTTGTGCAGGCATCAAGACTTGCTCTTCGGGATCAAGACGTTTTCTGGCGCCGTTGCCGGGGAATCGTAGCTGAGAGATTTATCCAAGGGTGTGCATCATCGCATTCATCTCACAACAAAGTCAACGTCACCAACTTGTGCTAACACCTAAGCTTGGGGAGGTTGCACCTACGTGAGCACCATCTTATCCATCTTTACTTACAAAGCAATTTATTTGTTTTGTTAGTGTCATTGCATATCATATCATATTTATTTCAGTTTTGCATAAAAAATTAAAAATACCAAAAAAACTTGCTAAAATGGGAGAAAGAACTAAGTTGTGTGACTACACAAACACTCCTAATGATCAATTTATCACGAGAGCTATTGCCACACCTAAGATAAATGCTGAGAGTTATGAAGTAAGTCCTAGTTTGTTGAACTTGATAACTAGGGAACAATTTGGTGGTAGTGCTATGGAGGATGCCTCTATGCATCTTCATGACTTTGTTGAAATATGTGACATGCAAAAGTTTAAAAATGTGGAAAGTGATATCCTAAAACTGAAGTTATTTCCTTTTTCACTTAGAGGAAAAGCTAAAGAGTGGTTGCATTCCTTGCCATCTGGTAGTATTAATTCTTGGGATGATCTAAAAGAAGCTTTCATTAAGAAATATTATCCCCCTGTTAAAATTTTGCAAAATAGAAACAACATCCTTTCTTTTAGGCAAAATGAAAATGAACATGTTGCTATGGCTTGGGATAGGATAAAACTTATGCTTAGAACTTGTCCCTCACATGGAGTTAATGAATGGACCATATTACACTCTTTCTACAATGGTTTAAACTACATGTCTAGAAACATACTTGATTCTGCTGCTGGAGGTGCTTTTATGAGTAAGACTATAGTAGAAGCTAAAAATATATTGGAAAGCATTTTACAAAACTATAGTCAATGGCATACTGATAGGGCACCTAATCCTTCTAAGAAAGTGAACTCTATTGAAGAAACTAATGATTTGTCATCTAAAATGGATACTATTCTTGCTTTGCTTAATAAACCTAGTGTTGAAAATGTTCCTTTGCAAGAACTAGTTGGAAACAATTCTGAAAATATTGATGTCAACTTCATTAGGAACTATGGTAATAATGGGTATGGTAACAACAATTATAACTCTTATAATAAACCCCCATATGTGCCAAATAAATATGCTTCTAGTGGTAATGTTTCTAGTGACTTGGAAAACACCATTAGATCTTTTATATCTACCCAAAAAGAGCTTAATAAGGAATTTATCTCTAAGTTTGAAAAACAAGATGCTTTGTTTGAAAGGGTAGATCAGCTTACTAAGGAAGTCTCATCATTAAAGAGCATCATTACAGCCCAAAAACATGAGGAAACAATAAAATATTGCCAAGAGGTTATCAATAAGTCTTGGGAACACATTCATGAGCAAGAGAGAGTTGCTAAAGAATCTATTGGGGTAATGAAAGAGGTTGAAGTTGAGGAAGTTAAAATGCTTAATGAAGTCAAGGATCCTTTGCTTGACTTAGAAAATTGTAGCTTGCATGAATTAATATCTATCTTACAAAAATTTGCAAGTGATCCTTCCATCAACACTAACCAAGCAGGTTTTGGTTCTTATATTGCTAATCATGTCTTGAAAGAAAAGATTGCTAGGTACAACCAAGAGGCTATGATACCACCTAAGCTTGGGGATATGTGGATACCTAAGGTACTAGTAACTATTGGAAAAGAGACACACCATGCCATACTTGATCTAGGATCTAGTGTCTCTGTTTTATCTAAAGAACTATATGAAGTGCTTGAATTGAAAAATCTTGAAAAATGCTCTATTGAACTAGCACTTGCTGATGACTCTATTAAACATGCTTTGGGAAAAGTAAGTGATGTTATGGTAGAGTTACATATGACTTTTGTGCCTGTGGATTTTCTAATCATGGATATGGGGAATAAAACCTCTAGTCCTATTATTCTTGGAAGACCTTTTCTTCGTACCACAGGTGCTATCATTGATTCAAAGGAAGGGAATGTAAAGTTTCAGTTTCCACACAAGAAGTGCATGGAACACTTTCCAAGGAAGAGGGAACCACCAAAGTTCAAGCTCCCTCATGAGCTTCGTCACAATAAAACAACAAGTAAGAAGCCTAGCTATATGGCTATAAAGAAAGCGCTTTGCGGGAGGCAACCCGGTTATTTTTATGTGTGATTTTTCTTTGTGTCCTCTTGCTGTAACAAGAGATTTTGTGTCTAGTTAGGTTCTGGAGTTTTTAATAAAGTGCCAAGTTTTACCCTTTTTGGTTTGAAAAAGTTGCTTATAGCGTTCGGAGATTTTATTCCTGCACGAGTCAGTGCACGGTATGATTTTTAATTCTTATTCTGTAACTCCGAATGAGCTCATATTTGAACTGTAGTTGCAACTTTTCATCCTCTGTATGCATGAATTTTTTCGGAATTTTTCGAGAAAGTTTGGTAGGGTAGAAAAATACGTTTTGCTGCTGTTTTTTCTGGACAGATTCTGTCCCATTTTGTTTGATGCATGCTTTGAGCTTTTAAGTTGAATCTTTTTGATCCAATTGAGTTTATGAGTAGGCATACAACATTATACACTTTCTGGACATGTCATATGAATTTTTGTTCAAGGATTATATGCAGCAAGGAACCTATTTGTTTATCACTATTAATGCACCCCACAGAAAAGAGATGGGAGAAACGGTGTTTTGAAGTTTTTTCACAGGGATTGGAGGAGATGCACCAAGAGCTATCCAAGGATGGTGAAGACCATAAGCTTGGGGATGTGAAGACAACCCCGCTGGACCTACACACTCTCGGTTTGCACACGTCCAACTTCTGTTTTTCGATCGAAACACTTTATCGCATAAACTTGGAGCGTCGTTTTTGTTTTTGTTTGAGTCTTGAGAGACCACCACACTATCAATTATATATGAGAGAGCTACTGGAAATATGGGTTGAAATATGTTGGATGCTTTTATAAGATTGGGAAAAGGGATGTTTGACTTGATTTTTAATGATACATATAGTTGCATGATTCATGAGCTTGTTTATGAGTAATAGTTTGCAAATTCTTTTTGTAGAGCTATCACTTATTCATGTTTTGGTGCTGATTGTTATTTACTTGGTTTAACATGGATTAGTTAGTTCTATGGACACTCATGCATGCATCTAGATGGTCAACTTTCTCCCTTTTGCTAGCCCAAAAACTCCAACAAGCAAAAACTTGTTTCCAACACCTTCAACCAAAGTTATTCCAGTGAGTCCACCATATCTACCTATTGGCTTTATGCTATTCCGAGTATGTTTAACATGTTGTTTGTGTTATCTTACCTCTGAATGAAAATGTTTATGTTATTGATTGCAATGGAAAAAATTGGTTATATAGCTCTCACGAACTTGATGCACAATGTTCTTTTATTTGCATAATAAAACTTGACCCATTGTGATTAAGATTATGATGTTTGTGGCTTGATGAATGTTTTGGGTTGGAAGTTAGCCCATATGTGCTGTCACATGGCAAGCTTTCAACACGCTCTTCATCTCATTTAGTTGATATCATGTGCTTTTGTCTATGGATGCTTATCATGTTGAAATAAATGTGGAAAAAGTGAGTTTAAATGAGTTTGTGTAAATGGTTAGAGAGACGCCTGGGCCGCTAATCTAAGCCATGCATCATTCATGGTGGAAATTTACTTACATACTATGGTGAACCTTCTGTGATACACCTTGCAATAAAAAACTATTCCAAATGGTAAATAAAAAGGGTGTTGAGATTGTTCATTTTGTTTGTTTGTCTTGTCATTTTGATATGGGCTTGTTCCATATCTTGGGACAAGAGGTACCCCAGTTGACGCTCTTGATGATACTATTATGCTTACAATGATATTTAATTGAACTTGCTTTGTTTCCCAAGTTGAGTAACACATGGTGTAAGTACTTGTATTCAAGGGGCATGAGACATTCAACCATTCTTTATCAAGCACACTACTCATATTTGCTTTCACTTTAACCTTAATCATTCAAGATGCTATGATAGGGGCAATGAGAGCTTGACACCAATGAATACCTTATTGCAATCATTAACTTAAGTAGAAGAGTTTGGAAGTTGGATGAAACTTATGCATGCTTTACCTCTACTCACATATACATCTTTCCAAAGTGTACACCTATCATATTCAGATTTTCATCTACACTCTATGACCATTGTAGGATGTTCTACTTATCATTATGCATACATGTGTTCCATATTACTTGCTACTATGTTACACTTTGTGAACTATCAATGAACATCCTTGTCTTGAATACTTGATATCACTTCATAAACTATTTGCATATTGCTACTCCTTTGAAGAATGAATCATTTGACTATATGTAGCAATAGTAATCATCTTTGATATCATTGTTAAGTATTAAATTGCAAAGTCCATGTTAGTTTTATCATCTTCATACTCGAGGACGAGCATGGATTAAGCTTGGGGATGTTGATGCATGTAAAATGCATACATGAACTTTGCACTTTAATTGCTTATATTCCAATCATATTTGCATCATATAAGGGTTATATCAATGTTTTATCATGATTTTGGGAATATTCATATTTTCCATTTTTTGGAATTAACCCTGCACAGGCAGAAAACCCTAGTTTTGTATTTTAATGTTTCAGGGACCCAAACGTCAACGAAATCACCTGGAAATTTACGGGCGTCAATATTTGGAAGGAAGAAGGACTACGAAAAAGGAAGCAAGCAAACGGAGGCCCGAGGGCCAAACGGGTGGCCCACGCGGCCAGGTACTGGCCGCGTGGGACCCACCCGTTTGGGCCTCGTGGCTCCGTTGCCGTCGATCTTCGCTCCACCGACTTCGTCTTGACCTAAAAACGCCTATAAAAAAGGTCCCCCGACGTTCTCTGGAAGGAGCGCCGCACAAACACAGAAACACCGAAACGGAGATCAGGAGCTGCAGATTGGAGGGGGAAAACTCCGGCGGGGCGCTGCCGGCGTGGTCTCCATCTTCTCCATCGACTTCTCCACCGTCTCCATGATGAAGAGGGAGTAGTCCACCTCTGGACTATGGGTTTGTGGAAGTAACTTATGTATCTCTCCTCTCTTGAGCTTCACTAATTAGCACCGTATGAGCTGCTGAACATGATTACGGTCACCGTTGTAATACCTTTGTGGTGGATCTTTATGAGTTAATATATGTTTGAGATTGCAATGTTTGTTTCAGTTATGAGTATAGATGCATATTATGTACCCCGTTCTTGTCTACTTGTTTTGATCAAGCATGTTTATGAGAGCGTGTGTGGGGAACGTGTGCATTAGTTGGAGTAACGGGGGGTGGCTAGTGCAGTGACTCTGTGTTGCATATCTAGTTAACTGTGTGTGTTCCATTGTCTACCACTTTATAAAGAGAGAGTGCATTTGTGAAACCATGAACCACAGTCCATTTTTAATCTAAGAACACCTTTCCAACACCATATACCACTTTTCTATTTTCAGCCATCATTAAATCCGAAAATACAAAAAATACTTTTCATTGCATAATCATTACAAAACCCAAAAATATCATTATCATTGCATCCACCATCCTTGCATAT
>CAMZMU010000084.1:33921459-34041969 GCA_947311845.1 Poa pratensis
TAAGTTGTCAGCTTACCGCACTCACCACTCCCCGTTACTCCAACTAATGCACACGTTCCCCCACACACGCTCTCATAAACATGCTTGATCAAAACAAGTAGACAAGAACGGGGTACATAATATGCATCTATACTCATAACTGAAACAAACATTGCAATCTCAAACATATATTAACTCATAAAGATCCACCACAAAGGTATTACAATGACCGTAATCATGTTCAGCAGCTCATACGGTGCTAATTAGTGAAGCTCAAGAGAGGAGAGATACATAAGTTACTTCCACAAACCCATAGTCCAGAGGTGGACTACTCCCTCTTCATCATGGAGACGGTGGAGAAGTCGATGGAGAAGATGGAGACCACGGCAGCGCCCCGCCGGAGTTTTCCCCCTCCAATCTGCAGCTCCTGATCTCCGTTTCGGTGTTTCTGTGTTTGTGCGGCGCTCCTTCCAGAAACGTCGGGGGACCTTTTTTATAGGCGTTTTTAGGTCAAGACGAGTCGGTGGAGAAAGATCGACGGCACGGAGCCACGAGGCCAAACGGTGGGCCCCACGCGGCACAGTACCTGGCCGCGTGGGCCACCCCTTTTGGCCTCGGCCTCCGTTTGCTTGCTTCCTTCGCCAGGTCTTCTTCCTTCCAAATATTGACGCCGTAAATTTCCATGATTTTTGACGTTTGGGTCCCTGAAACATTAAAAAAAGAAATAGGGTTTTCTGCCTGTGCAGGGTTAATTCCATAAAAATAGGAAAACAATGTATTTCCAAAATCATTAAAAACATTGATATAACCCTTATATGATGCAAATATGATTGGAATATATATGTGCAAAGTTCATGTATGCATTTTACATGCATCAACATCCCCAAGCTTAACCATGCTCGTCCTCGAGTATGAAGTGATAAAACTAACATGGACTTTGCAATTTATACTTAACAATGGATATCAAAGATGATTACTATTGCTACATAAGTCAAATGATTCATTCTTCAAAGGAGTAGCAATATGCAAATAGTTTATGAAGTGATATCAAGTATTCAAGACAAGGATGTTCATTGATAGTTCACAAAGTGTAACATAGTAGCAAGTAATATGGACACTTATTTTGCATACATGGTCATAGAGTGTGATGAAAATCTGAATATGATAGGTGACACTTTGGAAAGATGTATATGTGAGTAGAGGTAAAGCATGCATAAGTTTCATCAACTTCCAAACTCTTCTACTTAAGTTAATGATTGCAATGGTATTCATTGGTGTCAAGCTCTCATTGCCCTATCATAGCATCTTGAATGATTAAGTTAAAGTGAAAGCAAATATGAGTAGTGTGCTTGACAAAGTAAAGGTTGATGTCTCATGCCCCTTGAATACAAGTACCTACACCATGTTACTCAACTTGGAAACAAAGCAAGTTCAATTATATCATTGTAAGTAATAATAGTATCATCAAGAGCGTCAACTGGGGTACCTCTTGTCCCAGATATGGAACAAGCCCATATCAAAATGACAAGACAAACAAACAAATGAAAACCTCAACACCCTTTTTATTTACCATTGGAATAGCTTTTTATTGTAAGGTGTCAGAATTCACCATAGCATGTAAGTAAATTTCCACCATGAATGATGCATGGCTTAGATTAGCGGCCCAGGCGTCTCTCTAACCATTTATACAAACTCATTTAAACTACTTCATTTCCCCTATTTCACCATGATAGCATCCATAACAAAAGTACATGATATCAACTAAATGAGATGAAGAGCATGTTGAAAGCTTGCATGTGACAGCACATATGGGCTAACCCAACCCAAAACATTTATCAAGCCAACATCATAATCTTAATCACAATGGGTCATGTTTTATTATGCAATAAAAGAAATTGTGCATCAAGTTCGTGAGAGCTATATAACCAACTTTTCCATGCAATCAATAACATAAACATTTTCATTCAGAGGTAAGATAACACAAACATTAAACATACTCGGAATAGCATAAAGCCAATAGGTAGATATGGTGGACTCACTGGAATAACTTTGGTTGAAGGTGTTGGAAACAAGTTTTTGCTTGTTGGAGTTTGGGCTAGCAAAAGGGAGAAAGTTGACCATCTAGATGCATGCATGAGTGTCCATAGAACTAACTAATCCATGTTAAACCAAGTAAAATAACAATCAGCACCAAAACATGAATAAGTGATAGCTCTCAAAAAGAATTTGCAAACTATTACTCATAAACAAGCTCATGAATCATGCAACTATATGTATCATTAAAAATCAATCAAACATCCCTTTTCCCAATCTTATAAAAGCATCCAACATATTTCAACCCATATTTCCAGTAGCTCTCTATATAAATGATAGTGTGGTGGTCTCTCAAGACTCAAACAAAAACAAAAAGACGCTCCAAGTTTATGCGATAAAGTGTTTCGATCGAAAAACAGAAGTTGGACGTGTGCAAACCGAGAGTGTGTAGGTCCAGCGGGGTTGTCTTCATCCCCAAGCTTATGGTCTTCACCATCCTTGGATAGCTCTTGGTGCATCTCCTCCAATCCCTGTGAAAAAACTTCAAAACACCGTTTCTCCCATCTTTTTCTGTGGGGTGCATTAATAGTGATAAACAAATAGGTTCTTGCTGCATATAATCCTTGAACAAAAATTCATATGAATGTCCAGAAAGTGTATAATGTTGTATGCCTACTCATAAACTCAATTGGATCAAAAAGATTCAACTTAAAAGCTCAAAGCATGCATCAAACAAAATGGGACAGAATCTGTCCAGAAAAACAGCAGCAGCAAAACGTATTTTTCTACCCTACCAAACTTTCTCGAAAAATTCCGAAAAATTCATGCATACAGAGGATGAAAAGTTGCAACTACAGTTCAAATATGAGCTCATTCGGAGTTACAGAATAAGAATTAAAAATCATACCGTGCACTGATTCGTGCAGGAATAAAATCTCCGAACGCTATAAGCAACTTTTTCAAACCAAAAAGGGTAAAACTTGGCACTTTATTAAAAACTCCAGAACCTAAACTAACACAAGTCTCTTGTTACAGCAAGAGGACACAAAGAAAATCACACAAAAAATAACCGGGTTGCCTCCCGCAAAGCGCTTTCTTTATAGCCATATAGCTAGGCTTCTTACTTGTTGTTTATTGTGGACGAAGCTCATGAGGGAGCTTGAACTTTGGTGGTTCCCTCTTCCTTGGAAGTGTTCCATGCACTTCTTGTGTGGAAACTGAAACTTTACATTCCCTTCCTTTGAATCAATGATAGCACCTGTGGTACGAAGAAAAGGTCTTCCAAGAATAATAGGACTAGAGGTTTTATTCCCCATATCCATGATTAGAAAATCCACAGGCACAAAAGTCATATGTAACTCTACCATAACATCACTTACTTTTCCCAAAGCATGTTTAATAGAGTCATCAGCAAGTGCTAGTTCAATAGAGCATTTTTCAAGATTTTTCAATTCAAGCACTTCATATAGTTCTTTAGATAAAACAGAGACACTAGATCCTAGATCAAGTATGGCATGGTGTGTCTCTTTTCCAATAGTTACTAGTACCTTAGGTCCACATATCCCCAAGCTTAGGTGGTATCATAGCCTCTTGGTTGTACCTAGCAATCTTTTCTTTCAAGACATGATTAGCAATATAAGAACCAAAACCTGCTTGGTTAGTGTTGATGGAAGGATCACTTGCAAATTTTTGTAAGATAGATATTAATTCATGCAAGCTACAATTTTCTAAGTCAAGCAAAGGATCCTTGACTTCATTAAGCATTTTAACTTCCTCAACTTCAACCTCTTTCATTACCCCAATAGATTCTTTAGCAACTCTCTCTTGCTCATGAATGTGTTCCCAAGACTTATTGATAACCTCTTGGCAATATTTTATTGTTTCCTCATGTTTTTGGGCTGTAATGATGCTCTTTAATGATGAGACTTCCTTAGTAAGCTGATCTACCCTTTCAAACAAAGCATCTTGTTTTTCAAACTTAGAGATAAATTCCTTATTAAGCTCTTTTTGGGTAGATATAAAAGATCTAATGGTGTTTTCCAAGTCACTAGAAACATTACCACTAGAAGCATATTTATTTGGCACATATGGGGGTTTATTATAAGAGTTATAATTGTTGTTACCATACCCATTATTACCATAGTTCCTAATGAAGTTGACATCAATATTTTCAGAATTGTTACCAACTAGTTCTTGCAAAGGAACATTTTCAACACTAGGTTTATTAAGCAAAGCAAGAATAGTATCCATTTTAGATGACAAATCATTAGTTTCTTCAATAGAGTTCACTTTCTTAGAAGGATTAGGTGCCCTATCAGTATGCCATTGACTATAGTTTTGAAAATGCTTTCCAATATTTTTTAGCTTCTACTAGTCTTACTCATAAAAGCACCTCCAGCAGCAGAATCAAGTATGTTTCTAGACATGTAGTTTAAACCATTGTAGAAAGAGTGTAATATGGTCCATTCATTAACTCCATGTGAGGGACAAGTTCTAAGCATAAGTTTTATCCTATCCCAAGCCATAGCAACATGTTCATTTTCATTTTGCCTAAAAGAAAGGATGTTGTTTCTATTTTGCAAAATTTTAACAGGGGGATAATATTTCTTAATGAAAGCTTCTTTTAGATCATCCCAAGAATTAATACTACCAGATGGCAAGGAATGCAACCACTCTTTAGCTTTTCCTCTAAGTGAAAAAGGAAATAACTTCAGTTTTAGGATATCACTTTCCACATTTTTAAACTTTTGCATGTCACATATTTCAACAAAGTCATGAAGATGCATAGAGGCATCCTCCATAGCACTACCACCAAATTGTTCCCTAGTTATCAAGTTCAACAAACTAGGACTTACTTCATAACTCTCAGCATTTATCTTAGGTGTGGCAATAGCTCGTGATAAATTGATCATTAGGAGTGTTTGTGTAGTCACACAACTTAGTTCTTTCTCCCATTTTAGCAAGTTTTTTTTTTTTTTAATTTTTTATGCAAAACTGAAATAAATATGATATGATATGCAATGACACTAACAAAACAAATAAATTGCTTTGCAAGTAAAGATGGATAAGATGGTGCTCACGTAGGTGCAACCTCCCCAAGCTTAGGTGTTAGCACAAGTTGGTGAAGTTGACTTCGTTGTGAGATGAATGCGATGATGCACACCCTTGGATAAATCCCTCAGCTATGATTCCCCGGCAACGGCGCCAGAAAACAGTCTTGATACTCAATGATGCTACTATGACGGGCGCGTAGTTGATGAGGGAATCTTGATGCGGTGTTGCTTCTTCGCTCCCGGCAACGGCGCCAGAAAACAGTCTTGATGGCCCTTCACGTAGTTACCCCACAATGGTGCCAGAAAACAGTTGCTTGCCCCTTAGCGTGGTACCTGCGTGAAAAATAAATGGGTTAGGTTGAGACTCCAAGTGCAGAGTGTGTAGTAGTGGAAGACTTGTTTTCCCCACGAGGGGTGACTCGAGGGTTTAATATCGAACTCTCGGGGAATCAGTAGTGTAGATTTATCTTCCTATCATTCTTTTGGTTACCTTCAAAACAAAGTTAAATGTTTTGGTCCTCAACCTCACCTGTGGTTGTCAAGCACAAGGTGTAAGATTGATATCAAGATAGTTATGCAGTGCAAACAGGAAATAAATATGCAATGGTGATGGATGCAATGGTAAATGATATTTTTGGGTTTTTTAATGATGTATGCAAGATGAAAAGTACTTTTGTATTTTCGGATTTAATGATGGCTGAAAATAGAAAAGTGGTATATGGTGTTGGAAAGGTGTTTCTTATGATTAAAAATGGACCGGGGTTCATGGTTTCACAAATGCACTCTCTCTTTATAAAGTGGCAGACAATGGAACACACACAGAATTAACATATGAGATTGCAACACAAAGTTTGATAACAAGTTACTTAGATATATGGGCATCACGTCCTAACATAGAGACTTTTTGATTATTAGTCTCTCTTATACTCCACCAAGATGCGAACCAAATCATAACACCTCAGTAATTAAGATGACTCAGAGTATAGCAATAAGTTTCATGACATGAAGTGAAAATAAGAACATGCTGGATCTAGTCACAGGAAGAAGCTTGATCACCCTCAACCCTTGCAGCATGGTATTTTAGTTTATCCCTAGTGAGGTAACAAAGTAAGGTAAACACCCAAGTGGATCGCGATATTAAGTTGTCAGCTTACCGCACTCACCACTCCCCGTTACTCCAACTAATACACACGTTCCCCCACACACGCTCTCATAAACATGCTTGATCATAACAAGTAGACAAGAACGGGGTACATAATATGCATCTATACTCATAACTGAAACAAACATTGCAATCTCAAACATATATTAACTCATAGAAAGATCCACCACATAGGTATTACAAATATGACCGTAATCATGTTCAGCAGCTCATACGGTACTAATTAGTGAAGCTCAAGAGAGGAGAGATACATAAGTTACTTCCACAAACCCATAGTCCAGAGGTGGACTACTCCCTCTTCATCATGGAGACGGTGGAGAAGTCGATGGAGCGGATGGAGACCACACCGGCAGCGCCCCGCCAGAGTTTTCCCCCTCCAATCTGCAGCTCCTGATCTCCGTTTCGGTGTTTCTGTGTTTGTGCGGCGCTCCGTTCGCGAAACGTCATGGGACCTTTTTTATAGGCGTTTTTAGGTCAAAACAAAGGCGGTGGACGAAAGATCGACGGCAGCGGAGCCACGAGGGCCAAACGAGTGGGCCCCACGCGGCCACAGTACCTGGCCGCGTGGGCCACCCCCTTTTGGCCTTCTGGCCTCCGTTTGCTTGCTTCCTTCGCTCCGAGGTCTTCCTCCTTCCAAAATACTGACGCCTGTATTTTTCCATAATTTTTGGACGACGTTTGGGTCCCTGAAACATAAAAGGAAAGAAATAGGGTTTTCTGCCTGCGCAGGGTTAATTCCATAAAAATAGGAAACAATTGATTTATTTCCTAAAATCATTAAATAACAGTAATATAACCCTTATATGATGCAAATATGTGTGGAATATGTGTGATATAGTGCAAAGTTCATGTATGCATTTTACATGCATCACCCGACGATGATAAGTGGGCCCTAGTGATTGCTTAGCCTCAGCCCACTTGTCGAGGGTCTCTGCGGGAGGAACCGCTAGAGTAACTTTATTTGTACTATGACTTATGTGACATGAGATGAACTTTTGTACAATTAATTTGGCACTTAATTGTCACTATATATGTATGTATCTCGGGCTCTAAGTGGTGATGTACATATTTATCTGTCTGTTTTGATGGCAAGCGGCTCCTTGCCAATCTCAAAGGAAACAGAACACTGTAAGCATCAACTTAGGGAGCAGAAAAGAGACAAGGAGTCACTCCCCAACAGCGCCAAAGGGATTTTCGATAGTCCTTGCGACTTACACCGCAGAAGAGATGGAAGACCCGCGGGTCACACCAAGGCATAGTGTCACTACTACAGGCGATGGAAGGAAGGAGATTCATCAACTGTGACTCACAGCGGACCAGTGCATCATAGGGACAAGGAGAACTCCTGTCAAAAGCCTGAAACTTCAGTAAGAAGAAACATAGGGCAATTTCATACCGTGGATGTACAAACAGCGGACAATAGAAGGCAAATGAATAGCAGATGGAGCCGCGACTTAATCCCAACTCTGGAAGGACACCGCCGTTGGACAGAGCGATCGGTTGTTTGGAGTCGCGACGATCATCCCCCAGAAGTAAAAGATCCAGGACAGTTGGCTCTCGTTGTTACACCGCAAGTCGTGGGATACAGGTTGAACAAAGTCCTCATGGATGGAGGAGGAAGAGTAAACATCCTATACCAAGACACGCTCCGTCGAATGAACATACCCGAGCGGCAGCTACAGCCAACAAGGAAGGATATCCAAGGCATAATTCCAGGAGTTATCACCCGACCTATAGGAAAAATTACCCTCGAAGTCAGCTTCGGGACCGAGCGAAACTTCCGCACAGAGTTCCTGAGCTTCGAGGTTGTAGCAGTCAAAAGTCCATACCATGCGATCTTCGGGAGAGAAGCTTATGTCAAATTCACTTCCCGCCCCTGCTACGTATACCTGCAGTTAAAAATACCAGGACCAAACGGCGTGATCACGGTGCATGGGGACAGACAGAGAGCGCTAGAGTGCGAGGAAGCAGGCTCAGTAATTGCAGAAGAAGCTTGCATCGCCAACTCCTCACATGGTCTCAGGCCATCAGTAAACCTCCGCAGCCCAAAGCGAGTCGCCTTGGGGACCCAGAATGGACGGACGGCAGGACGCGCCCACCAGATGGTGAATTCCAACCATACAGTCGCGAATCAGGAAGATAATACTCCAGGAATCGCTTTGATACAAAAACAAAACAAGAGATGGCGTATATGCATAGATCCAATATCAATCAACAACCCAAGTCAGAGAGGCCCAACTATTGTGAGACCTTACCCCCGCGACTCATCCCCCAAGGACGTGAATCTGCGTAAGTCGCAACTCAGTGCGGCTACCCTATCAAAAGATTTGACCCTCACTTACTGTGTCAAAATATATTACTGCTTCTATTATTTTCTGTATAAATTCTGTAATATACCTGTATTATTGTCAAATACAGCAAATAATCGATAATACAGCAAATAATCGGTAATATATACATCAAATAATTTAGTGGCGCACGGTAAATAATTTTGTGGCGCACCATATTCTGTGGCGCACAAACAAAATGCGCCACAGATGCATTATTGTCAAGTACAGCAAATAATCGAAATTCTTTCTGTGGCGCATGGAAAATAATTTAGTGGCGCATTTCAGGAGGTGCGCCACAGAATTGTCTACTTTCTGTGGCGTATGGTTCCATGCGCCACAGAAATAATATTTTTGTGGCGAGGAATCTGTGGCGCATCGACCATGTGCCACAGAAACAGTTTTTGGTGCGCCACAGAAAGGCACTTCCCTACTAGTGAGAGCAACACCACGACGCCATGGATCTGGTCGCAGAGGTCCATGGGCCTACCCTCAGTCGACACATGGCCAGACACAGCAAACACGAAACCTAATCTAGACCTAAACCTATCTACAGGACGCCGGGCACCTCTCCCGCCTCCGCTCCGACCACCATGGCCGCCGAGAAGAAAGGGGATCGGGCCGGAGAGAGAAACTTTCTCACGACTCTCAACGGGGGCACGCTTGAGAGAGAGAGTCCTCCACCAGTTCGAGGATGTAACCACTTAGTTACCATATCATATCAGCCTGTGTTAACTGTTGTGGTGCAGGTGGCTATATATAACGCTTCTAACTAGTGGTGATTGATCCATAGGCCAAGAGAAGACCAACGTCGGTCGTAAGTTGAGCTGTGTTGAGCAGAGCTTATTTGAGTTATTATAGGTAAGATCAGTGCATGTTTAGATATGGGTGTGGGAGGTGTCGGCAGGGCCGGGCCGGCAAAATCCGGAGCCCTGTGCGAAAATCTAAAACGGGTCCTATCTTACATCAAAATTTGAACTAATAAATTATTTTAATATATATGACAGAATATTTTACGTAATAATTGAATATATTGAGAATCATACCTATATAATTCGAAGTCACGTAACGACGTCTATTTGAACATCATCATACTTTTTGTGTTCTTTGTAATGAATAATCCGCACCATCAATATTTTCATCCTCTACATCAATATTATCTGTCTCTGTCTGGCCATGATCTATAGAATGATTCTAATGAACAATTGCAAGTGCAAGGGTAGGAGGATCGACAGACTGATTAGCGGGTGACACTTATGATGCTTCTTTTCTAATAAACTAGTCCATAGCTCCTTTCTGAGATTTAATCATTCTTTTTTTTTCTCTTACGCTTCTGAGAACCGAACTGATGTTTCCCTATGTAAAATCTGTATTATTGACACACAATATATATTGAGAACTTGTCTGTGGCAAGATGGTTAGGAGGGTGGTTGTACCCCAGCCCACCAGAGTTCAAACCCCAGGTTTGACGCTGGTGTTTCTTATTTAGATGAAATATTCTTCAGTGGGAAGCGACGTTCCCGTCGACAGCGAGTCACCCGTGGTGACTTCGTCAATCTCAAGGCCTGATCCGTCGGCTCAGTCTCTCGGAGGTTGTGAGATCCTGGCTCAGGGCTTAACAGGATTGATAGAATACTCATATCAACAAGTTGCAACTTCTTTTCCGGAAGCTCATCTGGAAGGAACTCCGAGGTTAAGCGTGCTTGGCCCGGAGTAATCCAAGGATGGGTGACCGACCGGGAACTGGTTCCCGGGTGCGCACGAGTGAGGACAAAGTGCGCAGAAAAGACCGGTGTTGATCTGTGGGGCCAGTCTAGAGATCCTAGAGAGCTGCCAGGGGTGACAGGCCCGGCCCGGGGTGGCCGGGGTGTTACAGAGGTGCTCATAGGGGTAGGGTGTGCGTGTGTGCGTTCATAGGGGTAAGTGTATACGCGTGTATATGAGCGCCTGCGTTGTACTGTGTTTCGCAAAAAAAAAGACACACAATATACAAGAGACGAATAAAATTAAATTAAAGTGTATATACGATCAAAAATAATTGCGGACACAACGGATTAACCGGAGTATACTTGTTTTTGCGATGAGCCGATGAGGCGATAAAGAAGAACTGTCGCCAGTCGTCGGCGCAGCTACGCTGTGGATGCAACTAGTCGCCGCTGTGTCGTCGTCGCCGTGACGCTGTGGATGCGGATTCCAAATTGCGATCGAACGGTGCAGCGACGGTGTCTCGTGGACGCCGTCGGTTCGTATTCATCTGATGGTCTCGCGTCGGCAGACGGCAGGGCCTGGAATCGTGGGCGACTATGGTACTGACCAGTTTTTTTTAAGATCATGGTACTGACCAGATCGATCGAATCCATTGATCGATACCATTTTGTATTCACATCAGCCCAACAATGCAGTGCAGTGGTGCAGCGCCCAGCAACGTAGCGCAGTGCAGACATCCCAACAGCGCAGCACAGCGCGCAAACGTGGCCCATTTCTTAGGATAATGCCTAATTTTATTCTGATACTATACAAATACATATAGATTTATATAAAAAATTTGGGGCCCCCAAAATTCGTGGGCCCTGTGCCGGCGACACAGTCAGCACCACTGTGGGCCCAGCCCTGGGTGTCGGTAAAATATGGTGCATCGACCAACTGTTGCACAAAGCCGGGCCGCGGGTCATTACTAAGACATGCCGTGAGTCCGTGACTTCTCCTCTGGTTTCTCCTCCCCCTTACATGCCAAGCCTTTGAAGGGTGAAGGCTTGAAGCCACGAGCGATGAAGTGGAGGCTGAGCAGGATTTTAAATATAACTACTTGGATATTAATACTATCTTGAGTGCTGCACTTTTTCTACACCATATATTGTCCTTGTGTTTGATCTCTTGTGCGATCACTGTTTTTCTCGCCCCTTCATGCCACCCCTAGACCCGGACGTGCACAATACAACAGTGTGTCGGGATTTATACATATCTTCCTTCTGCTTTGCGTTCCCTCCTTTGGGAAGCCAGGCAGCCGAGCCTTGAACAAAGGAGTGGAGGCCGAGCATATGCCATAAACAACGGATTTGCGTGCACACGGCCGTTCTCTTCCTATTCCGGTAAAAATAGGGGAAGAGAGAAGAATGAAAAGCTGAACTAGCTAGAGAGTTTTGTAGGAAACATAACCCAATAGCAATCTCTAGTTTCAATTATTTTTGTATTATTCATGTTCGGAGGATTGTTCTCAACGGTTCTTTGGAGAAATGTTGGCCATGCAGGCCAACTGTTTCATCCGTGATACACATGGAGCAATGAACAACAATCTGCCACTATGGTGAAGTTGGACATGGTGCTATTCAACCAGGAATGGGACATGGAATTCCCAAGCTGTCTGCTGCAAGCGTTGTCCTCTGAAATCTCAGATCACTGCCCAATTCTTCTCAGCTCTGATGCTGAGTTCAAGCCTGTGCGTACCTTCAGATTTGAGCAAGCCTGGGTGGCCAAGGAGGACTTCTTGGATGTGGTTACCGTGGCCTGGAACTCGGTCCAGCAACATGTGGATCCTTTCATTAACTTGCATGTGAAGCTTGCTACCACTGCCCGTGCACTGACAAAGTGGAGTGCCGAATTCTCTTCGGACCTTGAGCTTCGGGCAGCTATCACAAGCGAGCTGATCTTTAAGCTAGACCAAGCCATAAACAAAAGGCAGCTGACTAATGAGGAGAGGCAATTCAGAGCAATGCTTAAGATGAACCACCTTGGGATCGCAGCAATACAGCGGACACAATGGCGGCAGCGTTCTCGAATCCAATGGCTGAAAGAGGGAGACGCTAGCACAAGATTTTTCCATGCTAAAGCATCAGCTAGAAGGCTGAAAAGTTTCATCCACAGAATCGAGTATGACAATGCTGTGTACACTGAACAGGAGGGCAATATGAATGCTATCTGGGATTTTTTCCACCAACTGCTAGGCCACTCGCGCCCACGGCAGCACTCCCTGAACCTCACAGCCATTGGTATCAAGCCAATCGACCTTTCTGATCAAGAGGCACCAATTTCTGGCGATGAAGTCCGTGCAACCATCTTTGAGCTGCCATCTGACAAGGCACTGGGAACTGACGGCTTCACTGCATTGTTCTTCCAAAAGTGTTGGCTAATTCTGAAATTTGATATCATGCGAGCCATAGGGGCCCTGGAGTGTTGCACCTCCCGTAACCTGCACTTGCTGAATTCTGCAAACATGATCCTGCTGCCTAAAAGCCCTGATGCTGCTCACCCTCGAGAGTTTAGGCCAATAAGTCTGATCCGCTTCTTTGCAAAGCTATTCACCAAAATTCTGGCAATACGGCTGCGCCCGAGAATGCATGAGCTCGCCCACCCATGTAAGAGTGCTTTCATCTAGAACATGGCCATACATGACAACTTGTTCGCGCCCAGGCAAGACTCCTCCTCAGAAAAAATGTTCAACGCTCCTCTTAAAGCTGGATCTTCAGATGGCGTTTGACTCACTCTCCTGGGAGTTCCTGCTGGAAGTTCTAGAGGCGAAAGTTTTGGGCAAAAATGGAGAGATTGGATTGCTTGCCTGCTATACACCGCATCCACTAAAATCAATGTCAATGGAGAGCTCTCTGATTTCATCTACCACCGCCGTGGGCTGCGGCTAGGTGACCCATTATCCCCGCAGCTCTTTGTCATTGCCACAGACATCCTCCCTGCCCTATTTGCCATGGCCGACCGTGTGGGAGCGTTGAAGACAAGCAGATTCCTGCAGGCCAAGAATCGCATTTCCCTGTATGCGGATGATGTCGTCATTTTCACTATGCCAGAGCAGGCTGAGCTTCACTCGATCAAGCAGATCATGCAGTGCTTCGGCGAAGCCTCAGGGCTGGTTACAAACTTCGCAAAGAGCTCTGTCCTACCGATCCACTGCTCACAGCTTGATGTTGCTTCCCTGGATGCTATCCTCTCTTGCCCTGTCCAAAGCTTCCCCTGCACATACCTAGGACTGCCTCTCTCTGACCAACGGCTCTGAAAAGGTGATCTCCAACCGTATCTTGACAAGCTTGATGCTAAAGTCAATGGCTGGAACAAAGGCAGCTTCTCCCTGGACGCCCGGCTCCTCTTGGTCAAGCACATGCTAATAGCCATGAATATCCATCATTTGCTTGTGATTGACCCACCTGCTTGGCTCATAAAGGCGATTGACAAGCTGCGTAGAGGATTTCTTTGGTGCAACGATGAATTGGGCTTCCATCTGCCGCCGCCGGAGTTTGGTGGCCTAGGTATTGTCGACCTTCAGCGCAAGGCTACGGTGCTGCGGGTGAGATGGTTATGGTACTCCTGGACTGCAACTGACAAAGCCTGGGCTGACCTTCCACCAGGAATTGATGACCGTGCTCGTAGCTTATTCAACTTGGCAGTCTCCTTCAACCTCGGGAATGGTGAGAAGATCAACTTCTGGCATGATCCGTGGACTTCTGGGCAAAGTCTAGCCTCTGTTGCACCCGCGCTATTCAAGTGTTGCACCAAGCGCAACTTAACTGTTGCGCAGGCCCTCGCGGACAACAAATGGATGAAGCATTTCAAGTGGGACCTCACTATTGAAGCCCTTCGCCAGTTCCTCCTTGTGCACAGCATCGTTAACAACATTGCGCTGCAACCAGACTTGCATGACTCTATCACCTGGCGTTGGACCTCGAATGGGTAGTACTCTGCTACCTCTGCCTATGCCTTGCAGTTCGAGGGTTCTACCAGGTTTGCCTTCCAGGATACAGTTTGGAGTAGTGGAGCGCCTCTGAAATGCCGGATTTTTGGCTGGTTATCGCTCCTTGGAAAATGTCACACGGCAGACTGCCTCCAGCGGGAGGGATGGCCTCACAATGCCGCTTGTGTTTTCTGTCTCAGTGAACAGGAAACGGCCTTTCACCTGCTAGCCGTTTGCCCGGTCATCCTAAGGTTATGGTGCAAGCTAATCCACACTGCTGCGCTCAATCACCGCCTCGTGCCCCGATCGGATGACCTGAGCCTTGAATCTTGGATCACTCGTACGCGACAACCAATGCCGCCGTCCCTGAAGAAGAACTGGACTGCCCTTGTCCACCTTGCCTGGTGGTCAACAACAAGGCTGAGTCACTCTCAAGGCTGCACTCGAGCATCATCGACAAAGCTTTTTGTTGGCATAATGCTGGGAGGCCAGGCGCTGCGGACCTCCTTTCAAGACCAAGGGAGCCGGACTGATTACTTATTCAGAATTTCAGTCTGCACTTGTTTGGCTGCAGACTTAGGCTTTTGTTCTTTTCATTAGTTTCTTTTTGTTTCTTGGCTACCTTGTACTCTTGTACACTCTTCTAATTGAAATGAAAAGCAGGCTCGACTGCCTTTTTCGTCGAAAAAGTGGTCGCAGTATGAATCGAACAAAACCTTTCAGGCGACAGAACTAGGGGCGTGTTTGGTTACCTGCGTTACCCCCAAACAAGCCCTGGCAATGCAAAACTGGGCCGTTTGGTTGCCCGGAAAACGAGTTGGCCCACGCCAGCAAGAACCTTAAAGCACCTCTCATCCAGGCCCTGGGGGAACGGCCGAATCGGCCGTTTTTCCGGAGCCAGGTCTAGGAGAGCTAAATCGAGCGAGGCAGGGAACGCAGTTGCGCGCGGCGATGCAGGCGGGGAGATGGCGGGAGACGAAAATTGGCCCGCCGTCTGGCGGTAAAGCTACACTCACCTCCCCCATTCACTCGGTCACCCCCTGGCTGAAGAGGATAAACTCCATTTTTTCGGCCCCGAGAGAGGCGGCGGCGACGGGGACTGGGACGATTCAGATCTTGCTCACACCAAGGCGGCGGCTCTAGATCCAGGGAGGCACCGGCTACGGTGAGGGAGGCCGGCGGCGGCAGCGGCAGTGAAGACCTTCTTCTCCAACACTAGCCCAGACCAAGATCTGCCACTACTTCGCCGTCACCGACAGCTCCATGGAGGTAAACACCACAACTCCTAGGTACTACGTAGATTAGTAATGCGTACATGGTCTAGTAACTCATATTGTCCATGGATCTAGGACCCGAGGTCGCAGCTTATCATTCAGGCAGCCTCGCTGATCATAGTGATGAAGGCCTGGGTGCTGCTAGCCCACCATAGAGCTGTGCGTCGCAATTACAGAGAGGTAATCAGGTACGGAACATTGTTTGTCCGAGACCAAGAGAGGATGGCCAACCTGAACTACATCTACAGCAACAATGAGGTTGAGGCTATCAACATGCTACGAATGGTAGAGCCCCTTTTGCTAAGCTGGTGGAGACGTTCAGGTTGAGAGGGCTGTTACAAGACAGCATACACGCTAGCGTGGAAGAACAAGTGGCAATGTTCTTGCATGTTGTTGGTCATAACCAGAGGTTCAGAGTGATTCACAGTACTTTCAAGAGATCCAGTGAAACTATCTCGAGGTACTTCAGGCAAGTCCTCTATGCTGTTGGGGAGCTCAGAGGTGAGATGATCAAGCCACCATCAGGTCAGACTCCACAGAAGATAAGGCAAAGCCATAGGTGGTATCCATATTTCAAGGTGAGCAACCTTCATCATCTAGTTCATGCCATCCACTCAGTGTTCTGGGTACTAACATCACATTGTGTTCTTGTTTACATGACTGCATAGGTGCTATCGACGGTACTCATGTCACAGCTCGGGTGCCCAGGTCACTGGCTGCTGCTTACAGAGGTAGGAAACACTACACCTCTCAGACTCAGAATGTGCTTGCAACTGTTGACTTCGACATGAAGTTCACCTACGTCCTGGCTGGTTGGGAAGGATCTGCCCATGATGCTAGTATCCTGACTGACAGCATGAGTCGACCTGATGGGATCAACATACCTTAAGGCAAGTTCTACCTAGGAGATGCAGGATATGCATGCCGCCCTGGTGTTCTTCCACCCTTCAGGTCTACCAGGTATCATCTGAATGAGTTCAACTCTAGGAACTTCCCTCAGACCGCCCATGAATTGTTCAACCTCAGGCACTCTAGCCTGAGAGTTACAGTTGAGAGAGCATTTGCTGCTCTGAAGAACAGGTTCAAGATCCTTGATCAGAAGCCATTCCACCCCTTCCGCAACCAAGTGAGGCTAGTCCTAGCATGTTGCATTCTGCATAACTGGATCCTTGGATGGGGTATAGATGAGTACTTCCATGATGAGGAAGATGTCATTCATGATGGCCAAGACTTGGGCCATGGTGTCGAAGCAAATGATCAGGAAGCTTGGAAGGCGCTGAGAGAGGAGTGGGCTGACTCTATGTGGGCAAACAGAGGCCCCTACAGGATCTGAGGAAGAAGAAGAAGGTGCTGCTGAAGGAGAAGAAGAAGAAGGTGCTGCTGAAGGAGGAGGAGAAGAAGAAGGTGCTGCTGAAGAAGAAGAAGATTCATTTGATAGTAGCTAGGATTACCTGTTTCTGGTGATGAACTGCTAATTCGTAGTAGCTAGGACAACATTTGTGTGGTGATGAACTAGTATTTGCTAGTAGCTAGGACGAAAACTATGCTATGCCTGTCTAATGGCCGCCTTGAACTGCTACTATATAGGGTAAGCTCACCACCACTGCGAAGAGGTGACTTGAAGCAAGCACGTTTTGCAACCAAACACCAGGTTCTTACCCTTAAACGCGATATTTGTCAACCAAACAGCCGGACAAAAAAAAAAGCTGAAGAGGAACAGGCTTGGCCGCCACTTTGTGGGCAACCAAATGGGCTGCAGAACGTGGCTCAGGCCTCGTTTTTCCGTGGCCAGGCCCTGGCGAGTCACGGATGCAAGAGGCCCAAAAAGCCTGCAGGTAACCAAACACGCCCTAGATTCCCTGCACGGCTGCACCTATGTGCGGTACATAAGCTGAGATTGCGCAGCGAGCTCGGCTTAGATTGTGCTTAGCCAAATGCACACGGCCGTTCTCTTCTCTTTCTATTCCGGCCAAAAATATATGGGAAGAGGAAAAATAATGACATGCTGAACCAGAGAGCTTTTGTAGGAAACAAAACTCCATAGATATGGTTTCAAAATTTCTGTATCATTTCTGTGCGGAGCCTTCTTATCATCCATTTTTTTTGGTTTTGTTTCCTACGATATTCAGCAAAGTCACATGTAAAAGAAACTCCCGGTCCGTGTTTTTTGATTGCTGCATTTCATTCATGAACTTGTATGATTTCGTGGAAGAAACTAAACGTCGTGGACAACCCTTGCTGCCCAGATCCAATGGCCTAGGAAAAACGCTGCGATGTCCAAACTCTGCCTATATAGCTCACACAAAATCCCTGCAACTGCAAAGCCATTCCCCACCCTCTACTATGCGGCCAAGCAGAGAAAAACCCCAATTTCAAAAGAAGAAGATAAAACCCCAGCAATGTCAGGGCGGCGTGGGTGCGTCGTACTCTGGCAACTTTACGTAAGGCAGAGTTGGGTTTTTTGGGGTTGATAGTGGAAAAGTCGACAGATAAGTCACCCTTACTGTCCCTTTGCCATCCACCACTTCGCGCTGATGGGCTACGCCGAGGCCGACATCTGCAGCACCGTCGAACAACTCATTCAGGTTCCCTTCCTTCAGACCCACTTTTCCGCTTTGCCCGAGTTTTCTTTTAGTCGTATTCGCATCCCGGTGTTGTCTTCTGGATACATGGCCCCAAAGTTGCTAATTTTTGCGATTCCTTCCAAGATCATGATTTTGTTTGACCCGATCAGGTGTATGGGGAAGCGGGGATGGGGCACCTGCAAGATCAACTACCGCGTCGTGCAGGACGAGCTCTTTGAGAAGCAGGAGCAGGAGGATCCTAATATGGTGAACTTTGATCTTTCACCCATAAATTAATTTGCCTCTTTCTCTGGAAAGAAACCCAATTATAGTTGCTTTTTGTGTCGATTGATCTGCAACTTTTCAGTTTTCACTGCGTTGCAAGTATAATGACAACATGTGCATAGTTTCCCAATTCACTGGAAATTTGGAATTGTTGATTAAGAAAAGTTCATTCCATTTCATAACAAGGCTACAAGTTAGTTCTCTACTAGGTTTTATTTACAAGAAATGCAGGCGCTCTGCCCATTTCATTAACTTGGGAAAAATAAAAAAGAGGTGTAGCAATTATTTACACGACAGAAGTGATAAAATAAAAGAAGAGAAAAGAAATAATCTCTTCTACTTAATCATTATAGCTCATTGATGCATCTTTCTTTTGTCCTAAAAAATCGTTGGTTAATTTCCTTCTATAAGTAGTAGCTGAACAAGTCATGAAGGCTATACTAGGCTTCAGGTTTTGGGCTAAGTTAGCCCATTCTAGGTTGTTCATTCAAAGCATATATTGTGCAGTGTAGCCATGAAGCATGTTTTCCGACAGATGAGCAATCACATATGATTTCATTTTTTTCACGGGCGGCATATACTTAACCATTTGCTGTTTTTAGCCAACCATCTGTGGGAGTTATTATATTACAAGGGTGCCAACCTATACATAGTAGGTGACTTTTGCGTACGCTGAGTTTTACCTATATATATGATATTTCAGACAATATCCATCCCGATGCCACGTGGTTCAATACATTACTTTGCAGTTTCTCTTACTGTGGCATTTTTTCATCTCTGAGAAACAGGAACGGGGGAAGCAGCTGCAACGGCTGCATCAGGAGGAGACTAAGGTCAGCTCCCTTGGCATTTCCTTGCTAGTATCTATCTCACATGAGTTATTTACTATTCACGGTTACTTTCATTGTCTTATCAATCAGTTTGTATGGCCAAGTTGCATCAGGAGGAGACTTAGAGCATCTCTAGCAGACCCCGTAAAAGTTTGACCCGTAAAACGCGTATAAGGTAAACCGTAAAACTATTTTAAAGGGAGAAAACTACGCGGGCAGAACAGATTCCATAAACAAAACCGTAAATTAGAATATTCGAATTTACGGTTTAAGTTTACGGGATCTGTTCCGTACAGCCCTGGAGGTACCGCAAAATTGGTTTCTTCTATAGCTTATATTTGTCATTTTGGACCAGAAAAAGATGGTAAAACAACAACATAAATTCAAATTATTAAAGTTTAACATCAAACGGTACAAGAATAATCCATATTACAACATTAGTTCAAATCCAAATAACTAAAAAAATAATGATGGTATGGAAGGGAATGAATAGTTTATCACACATTAAAAAACCAAATAAATTGGGAGACTAGGAGCTCCTCCCATACAACTGCCAATGATGCTCCATTAGATCAACCTGAAGCTGCTGGTGAGTCTCGGCGTGCTCATCTGCCGCTATGTATCGAGGAATGCTTGGATCTCGCTTGGGTTTCTTCACACGCCAACATTGTCATAGCTAGGCAGCAGCCTCAAATCCCTCTCATCCTCAACAATTACGTTGTATAAAATCACACATGCTTCATGATATTTCCCAGGGATTTCTAATTCCAGAAACAAGCATGACCTCGAACAATTGCAAACCTAACTTGAAACACACCAAATGCCCTCTCAATATCCTTCTCATCCTCAACAATCATGTTGTATAAAATCACACATGCCTTCATGATATTTCTCAGGGATTTCTTATTCCAGAAACAAGCATGACCTCGAACAACTACAAACCTAGCTTGAAACACACCAAATGCCCTCTCAATATCCTTTCGGCATGCTTCCGCGGCAAAAACATATTTTTTTTACCGTCCGGGTGTTGGATGGTTTTCACAAATGTGGACCAACAGGAATAGATGCCGTCGGCTAGGCAATACCGCATGGTATAGTCATGCCCGTTGACGGTGTAGATGCAAGCCAGGGCATCTCCACTAGCAAGCCTAGCAAAAAGATGAGATCTCTGTAGCACATTGATGTCATTGAGTGAACCTGGCAAACCAAAAAATCAATGCGAAATCCACAAGTGCTCGGATGCCACTGCTTCAAGCACAATTGCTGGATCATGGTGGTGGCCAGTGTACTGACCATGCCATGCAACACGGCAATTCTTTCACAAAATGCCCAATCTACTTGATGGGCTTATACCATTTCCTATCCCCGATATACAAAAAGATGTATAGACTAGTTTTGGTTAAGAAGCTAGAAAGATCATGTTGGATCGGGAGATCAGGACGAACATGGTTGCACCACCACCTTCAAGACAGGTTTGTTCTTATGCCTGGAAAGTTGGTTGAGCAAGTCTTGCTTGAGCTGGTCGTCATAGGAACCCTTGAGCAATACTTCCTTGAGTTTCTGTAGATGTTGTATCCCAGAAATCCGCAAAACCGACCCACTGGAGCAGTGAATCTTGAGCACCTCAACCTCTAGCGGATACAATTTATAGAAAGTTACCTGTGACTTTCTGGAGCTGCTGCAATCAATCTTGAGGACCTTAAGGCTCAAAACTCTCCAAATACAAGTGGCCTCTTCCGTGTTTCCAAAATGGAGCTCACCGTCCTGAAGCGGCTTGACATAAAGACGACGCAAGCCACATCGAGGTGGAAAATCATCAAAGGCATCTATGTCCTTTTGCGTTGATACAGTCACCTCAAGATCAACCTTGCGGGGTTTGGGGAACTGCTTGATCCAGAGCCTCCACACTGGCAATACGGTTACATCACCGTGCAACTTAAGCCTTTCTAGGGTCTTGGGTGGCTGCAGGGAGATGGTGTCATCCAAACAAGTGTAGTCATCTTCCTTGTCTACTCGCACAGACAAGGATTTCAGATGGGGATGATCTGAGATCGCACGGAACAACTCCTGGATGTTTCCCATGTTTATACCAGACACCCCGAGCTTACGCAGTTGGGTCAGTGTCTTCAACTCCTCCAAGATGGCTTTGCCACTACAAGTGACGTTGATAACGCCAAGAGTATGCAATGCTATCAGTTTCCCCATCCCTGAAGCAGGGACCCTAACACCAATCTGATTACCAACGACAAGTTGGCTTACTCTGCCGGTAAACTTCGTGGACATCCTGCTGCATGATACCACAAACTCCCGGGCATGCCTGCTCATCCATCGCGGTGTGCAGAACTCGTCCATTTCGGCTAAGACTAGGGCCGTGCCATCACCATCTTCAGCAGCTGGTACATGCTGTAGGCATTCCCTCTGACATTTGTCACCGTCACTTGTTCCATTAACATCGTCTTCTTCTGCTACAGTTAGAGGAGCACGGCCGTGTACCTATCACGGCCATCGGCTTCCGGTGGTCCATGAGTGGTTCCAGCACGAACGTGCTGCAGCTTCACTAGCTTGACGATAGCATGTGGCAACGTGGTTATCTGGGTGTGTCTAACGTCCAGAGTCTGCAGCTGCCTCATGTCACCCAATGAATCCGGCAAGCAGGTGACATCTTTGCAACCTCGTAGTGACAGAAACTTGAGACGAGGCACTAGCTTTCCGATGTGCTCCAGGTCATCATCTCTTACACCTGATGCGTCCTCGAGATCCAGCACCCTGAGCAGCCTCATGTTTGTAGAGAGGAAAAATGACCTCCACTCTCCAAACACGGTCAAGGACCGTAGCCTTGACAAGTCGAGGCTCTGAAATTCAATCTCATCTCTTTCCCAGTTGCTCCTCACGGTCAGGTGTTGTCCTCCTGCAGGTTGCAAGTTCATGCCGTCGTGCCACTCTAGTGCAAACACAAGGTTATCTTCCATTGGTCGTGACATGATGTATTCATGGAAGAAACCATTGACTTGGCACACGTCCACCTTGCTGCTGCCGCTTCTGCTGCTTCGAGATTGCTGGATTATGCTCAACTTGACGAGCTCAAAGAACAAGTTTTCCCCATGCAACTGTGAGGCGCGACCAAATTTGTCCCTGGAGTAACTTTCTGCAACCCACCGCCTCAGCAGACGCCTCCGCCTGATATTGTGATCTATAGGGAAGACTGAGAGATAGAAGATACACGGCTTGAGAGAGTCTGAGCAAGCATCAAAGTATGACTGCATCCAACTAAATAGACCCCTTAAACTATGAAATGCTGGGATCTCCTCCAACGAGCCCATAAAGTGGTCTGATAAATATTCCACCGGACAGCTCTGCTCGGAAAAATATTCGCCTACAGCTGTAATTACTTGGGGAAGCCCACCACACTTGGCGATTATAAGTTCTGAGATCTCCATCTCCTCGGGTTTGAGTTTACGACATTTGTCGCCTGAAGCTATCTACAATCAATAAATTACAGGTGTTAAAATTGCTTTTACAGTTTAAGTAGATTTCATTAACAAAATCAAATGCCAAGGTCAACAGATGCAATTATATGCAACATAAAGGAAAAAAATATTACTTCAATTAAATTAAGAAACTGGGTTTGAAAATCTTCCCAAAGATGCTAAGGACTGAGTGAGTGTTTAACCAGCATGCTTAGCGCCTATGGATCTTTCTATGGTGTCATAGCTGGTAGTGAACCAAGTTGTTTCCAGAGCAACAAATCAGCCCCCCTTTCATCTGACCTCCTTCTTCAATTTCGTTCATGCAGAGAAAATGACAGCAGCACAGCACCACTACTCCTCTCAATCTATACAGTATATAGATTTCTATGCAACATAAACGAAAAAACTATTACTTCAAATTAAATTAAGAAACTGAATTTGACAATCTTCCAAAAGATTTTACAGTTTTTTCTAGATAAAAAAAGAGAATTGGTAGCTGTTGTCCTTCGTGGGATTATGTATAAACTATATTGCGTGACGTGCATAAAGGAAATCAGGTAGCTATATACATTGATACACGTAGAGCAAGAGGGGAATGGTTTAGAGCAACAAACACACCTTTCTCAGAAGAGGAAGTGCCACCTCTGGCTCTAGAGCTTTGACGTTGATCACTTGATTTAAATCACGTGCACAATATCTAGCAACAAATGCTTCATTTGTAATGACAAGGATACAACCTTGTATAGGGTCAGATAAGAAGGTATCTTTAATCAAGTTCCAGTCATGCGTGGATCGCAAACCATCAATAACAACCAAGCACTTGCATTCACGCAGAAATTTACGACACCCTTCAATTGGGTCTTGGCCTTCCATCAAATCAATTGCTGCCGCTTCTTTGGCTTGAAGATCATCGGAGTGAAAATCCAGAAATAAGAGCCGTGAAAAGCAAGCCAAATTGAATGGATAGGGCACGTCGACCCAACTGAAGGATCTATACCCATGCATGGGCCCCCGGTTGCTCGTGGACAATTGGTTGTAGTAGACAGTTTTGGCAACACACGATTTTCCAACACCAGCAATCCCCCAAATAGATACCACACCTGCATCGGTATCGTCTATAACTTCGTCAAGGCGACGAGACGCTCTGCATTGGTCACCAACAAGTAATGTCTTCGGCCACTTGCTTGCCTCTTTCATTCTGTTGGAGAATAAGATAGATGCGTCCTTGCCTCCATATCCATATAATTGACAACCCTGCTGATTCAGAATTATTTATTGAATTAGCACAATAGATGAATTAACCACTGAAAACAATACTCAAAGCTTACATTAATTGCATGTAAAACTGTACAGCCCCAGTTAGTAACTACTACTACTAGCTTGGCACGGATAGGTAAACAAGAGATACATAATTTGCACTAGTTCGTCACACATCGCAATGGGCTCGGTGGTAATAAACAACATGTGCTTGCCCGACTTCACCACACGTCGCAAGGGGCTAGGGAGGCTATCAGCAAATTTTCTTGTCAACCTTGCCCACACAACCAGGGTTCGTCGACCACCTACGTTGCCCATAATTTGTAGTATGTGTCGCTTGAAACCCTTACAATGCTCACGAAGGCCTCCGTGCAAATGAAAACCTCGATCTCTCTACCTACAAGCCATGAACTGGTAGACACTTTGATGCATAGGTTGGGCTTTCAACTCCTTCTCAAAGAAAAAAACCAATAGACATCCACGCGTCAAGATTCCCACTACATGCCCACGCATCGCAAGGGCAAGCCGGGGCGGACCCAAAGAGGGCTGAGTGGAGGCCTATGCCCCCTCTCAAAATTTCAAAATCCTTTTGAATTCTTAAGAAAATACGTGAAATTTTTGAATCTTCAAAGGAAATGCCCCACTCTATTACTGTTCTGGGTCTGCCCCAGCTGAGGGCACGCTGTCCATGTACAAGCCATGAAATGGTTCGCACGACATGATGCAACGACATGCCCGCAGGACGCAAGGTGCTCAATGTCCACGAGGGATGGACTAGTAAGTCTGCACGACATGATTCTTGTGATATGATCGAGCAATCCAAGGGGTTCCCGGCCTTGAGCAAAATGCATTTCATCACCTTCACCCGGTGCACTTCTAGGATCGATGCTCTACTCTACTGATAATTAAACATATGACTTGCTATAATGCGTGCAGTCAAACTTGAATTAGTGATATATAGAATAATATTTGGAACTGTAATATGAAGATAATAAAATTAAATTGGTCAAGAAAATAGTTTCTTAATTTAAGACTTCATAAGTTCATAACTTTATAATAACATACACAAATACAGAAAGTAACAACCAAATATACATATATACTAGAGATTGTGTCGTGACATGAAACAACATCTATCTATAAGCGGATAGAGCACTACTTATTACATTAATATAATTGGATATAATTGGCATGGAAGTAATATTGGATTTGGTTCTGAGAACAGGGGTTTACCTTGTTAAAAAATGCACATAGAGATTGTCCATCAGAGAACCGCCCAAGGTCTGCAACTTGGTATGGCTTTCCTGTGCACGAGAGTGCAATCCCTAACCGCTGCGTTGACACGACTATCCGGCTACCCTTCTGACTGTCCGGTAGGTAGGTTCTGATGATATCCCACTCAACCATGGTGGAGAGTTCCTCCAGGACAATGAGATACCTCTGGTCTCTCAGTTTCTGCATGAGTTCGACCTTGGTATTGAGATCGTCTTCAGTTCCCAAGGCTGCTTTCATCCTTGTCCAGAGGTGGTCAACTTGACCGGTATCTTTATTTGCCTGGTGGGATTGCGCTTGTAACTGAGTCAGTAAGCTCTTGAGGAATTTGCGAGGGTTAAAAGGATGCATCAGTTTTATCCAGGCACGACTGCTGAAATCTCGGCAGACTGCTGGATCATCATACGCCTTTCTGATAATGGATGTCTCGCCAAGATGATGAAAAGCTGCACCTCCTGTACAGCATCCCCATACCGAGATCACCTGAAGGTCACTGCCTGGGCTGGTGATCAACTTTGGGAGGTCGGCGGTGCCACGATGCTTCCCTGCGGCTTGCCACGCCTCGCTTAACATGTGGAATGTTAATGATGTGGCCGGCATAAGCTCTGGTGCCGGAGACGAGATAGCAACTGCAGGCTTTGAGTTGGTGTTGGAGTCAGAGTTGCTGCTGATGAGGTTGTAGCGGGTGTTCCTGTCGCTTACATCCACCACCCTGGCCTTGAGCTGCTTTATCTCCGAGACCGCCACGTCCAGGGGCAGCACAGGTGCTATGCAGGACGGCACCACGCGCCAGAACCAGCTGGTCCATGGCGGCGTCTTGTCGAGGTGGACGACGAACTCGACGCAGTCCTCCACATCAAAGGCAAGGTCGCGGATCTGCCTCACCCACGTCCGCACCACTTCATTCTTGGCACACTCCGCTGCATTCGCTCCCTTAAGGAACGACTGCATCATCTCGAACTCGCCAGTGATGAACACCAGGTCGTTCTGCACCCGCTCCTTGAGATTTGTCTCCTCATCAATCGCCGACTTCACCCTGCTCAGAGTCCCCTCCACCGCCGTCTTGGTCAGACCAAGCGCAAACTGCGACATTACTATTTTTCTGACCTCTCACTCTGAGTTTCTCCTATTTGTTGTTTGTGGTGCACTACTACTTGATTGCGTACTAGTACATACCACAAGTCAGAAGCTGGAGGTGGGGTTATAACATAGCAGGGAGCAGACTTCTTTTGGAGAGCCAATGTTTCTGTCGTCCGTCGTCGTTTTTGTAATTTCACCCTCTCATTTCTATAAAATCAACCCGTAGTCCAATAAAATTCTGTCCAGCCGACCGAAGTAGGGTTTTTAAGAATTTTCCCCTCAAAAATTGTTTCTTGGCATGCTATGCTAGTTAGATCAAGTACTACATATTGATACCCATGCTATGCTAGCCATAATACCAATATATGCTAAACAAAAACCATTATTTCACATACATTAATATTCTATTTGGCAAGCATACACATTGCCATTCATGCAAGATGCAATTTATATGGACAAATAATGTTTTCATATGGAACATTTTTACCGGATCTGTGTTTTAGGCTCACAGACGTTATTTTTGACATGCATGTACTGATGGACATTATTTAATACTCCCTCTGTCCCAAAATAAGTGTCTCAAAGTTGTCCAAAAGTGAATGTATCTATACTTGTTTCATGTCTAGATACATTCACTTTTTGACAAATCTAAGACAGTTATTTTGGGACGGATGGAGTATGTGTGAACACTATTTTTGTTTTTTCTAGAAACATGTAAAAGTTGCGTGAACATTTTGTAAATATTTCTTTTTCATGGATGAACTTTTATTTCACAAACATGATTTTTGTTATTCCGATATACCTGAACACTTCTTGTAGACGACGACCTTAGAAGAAGTACTATACGTATCATCGATGTTACCAGTTCAAATATGTGGAAATTAGAAGCATATATTTTTGTGGACCATATAAGTTTGGTTACCATATTTTTCCATCATTTGGAAGTATTTGAAACAAAAATGATATGTGTAAACACATGAAATTTTGCTAAACTGAAATCGAGGAAACATCTATTGAGAAAAGAGGCGCCTAATTCTGACACATTCATTTAGCCAGGGAGAACAAAAAATCGGTTGTGAAATTTATAAAAAACGCCCATGAACTATGTAGACTCTGTTGTTGGGCCACAGTGGAAGGAGATGGGATAGACCACCCAAGGACTTTGTTTCCCCTACGCAATACCCAGACCACCACCACCAGGGTAGGCCACTCGAGATCACTGTCGACGCCGAAGTCGGCCATGGCTTTCACCCAGAGCACCCGAGAATGGCACCACTCGAGATCATTATGACTTTGTGAGCACTTGACCTCGGGGCAGTGAGCCGGCAGCTGACTAGTCAGCTACCTCATGAGGCAGATCTACTTGCACGGAGGTATAAATTAACATGAGTTCTTGGGATTCCCATTTTTAGGCAAAGACCATGACCCAGATTAGTTGGATGAGTTCTTGGTTTGCCCAAGCATCAAATTACATGCATGCCAATTTGCCGTTTCTCTCGGGTCTTGGCCATTCACACTAGCTAAGTCTTGCCAAATACTCCTTTTGAGTTTATGTCATAAAATCCTTCCGTGAACTGTGTGAGCCTTTTTGTTGGACAATTAAGAGGACTATCGACGCCCAAATACGCCATGGATTTTACCCAGAGCACCGCACACCCCAGCAGAAGCATGTCTGAGAACCACCCAACGGTAAGCCGACAATAGCCACGCAATACCTGGGTACGTCGACAGAAACACAGAAGGTGCACCGGCCTTACCTCGGGGGTTGAGCCGGCCAGCTGACTAGCCAGTAGCTACGCCGTGCAGCCAGATCTATACTCGAAGGTAGTATAAATTAACATCAGTCATTGGGATTCTCATTTTTAGGCAAAGACCATGGCCCATTCACCAATCCCAGGTCGTCATGCAGTTGGGTTAATTAGGTGAATTATTGGTTTGCCCAAGATAAAATCACATGCTTGCAGGCTTGCTTGCCCAAGAAAAGCCATTTCTCTCCAATGGTCATTCACACCGGCTAAATCTTGCCATATAGTACTCCATTTGAGTGAGTTTCTCAAAAATAGTTCTTGGGTACTTTGACAGCCATATTTCCGAAAAATCGATTGTACGTCTATTTGTTAGGACTTAGGGCTCCAGCCAATAGGTAATGGATGGATACGTATTTTACCAAGGTTCAAGGCTCTCGAGATGAGAGAAATTTTATCCTGCCTAACAAATGCACACAGCCGCAATCCAAACGATAAAAGTAAACGAAGTGCGAGAATAGACGAATTACAATCATCAGAGTAATGCAAAACGCCTATGACATGGCAAGCTCATCAGCCTATGGAGGACCAATCCGACGATCAAGCGGCCACCCATGTTGTGATAAAATGTCCCTTGCCACCTCCTCCAAGCGAGCACACGCCTCCGTAAAGAGGTCTCGATGTGCCACGCGCTGTAAGGTGGACCACGTACGGAGAGTACTTATGCATCGGTAGAGTACCTGCAAGAGAGAAACATCTTTGTTATTGAAAACCTTGTCATTTCTACTAAGCCAAAGCGACCATATAACGGCAATCGCTCCCACCCTAATAACCGTTCTAAGCTTCTTATCTATCCCATGTAACCAATTGCCAAAAACATTTGCAACGGACTTGGGTGGATATAAGTTAGATGCTATTTGGATAGATGACCATATAGAACGAGCGAAATCACACTCGAAGAATAAGTGTTTTATTGTCTCTTGTTTTGAGCAAAACATACACTTTGTACTTCCATGCCAATTTCGTTTGACAAGGTTATCCTTAGTTAAAATGACACCCTTACGAAGATATCACGAGAAAACTTTGATCTTAAGTGGGATCTTCATCTGCCATATTTTTTTATTATCGTCGACTGGAATATCAGAATGTACTAGTGCCCTATACATGGAATCTACTGAGAATTTTCCGTTCCCGCATAAGTTCCACCGGAATTCATCGGAACCTTGTGTGAGTTGGATTGAGGCCAACCGTGCCAGCAAGGCGTTCCAAGACGTTAATCTTGCACCGAATAAATCACGCTTGAACGTCACATTGGGGGGAGAGCACTGCATAACAGTGGCTATAGTGTCCCCTTTGCGGCGTACAATATTGTATAAGGCCGGATATTGCTCTCGGAGTGTGGTAGTACCTAACCATTTATCCTCCCAGAACCTAATCTCAGAGCCATTCTTAATATTAAATACGCCAAAGCGAAAGAAATGCTTCTTAGTCGCCATCAGCCCGGCCCAAAAGTGGGAATCACCAGGTTTCCATATCACCTGTGAGACCGCCTTTGTGCCAATGTATTTCCTTTTAAGGATCGTTTGCCAAATACCATCTTCGGTTAGTAGCTTGAACAGCCACTTCCCAAGAAGGGCGGAATTCTTGATGTCGAGATCATGAATACCCAACCCTCCCTGATCCTTTGGTCGACAAACCACATCCCATTTAGCCAGTCGATACTTCTTTTTCTCACCATCCCCTTGCCAAAAGAATCTTGATCGGAAATAATCCAATTTATACAAGACCCCTTGTGGCGCCCCGACCCGACTGCTATACAGTGATGCTGAGTGTCACCGGCTAAGCGATACAACCGGAGGTTACGGGTTTACCAATCCCCGGCCAAAACCTTTGGCAGGCGTTGCTCGGAATTGATCATCGGCAACGCAACACCCCGATTGATGCCTTAACACAGGCTCAACTATCAATGCATAATAGAGAGATCAAGACTTGTGGAACAACTGGCACATCGCAGACTCAACTCTTATAATAGAGAAAGATAGCAAAATTACAACCAGAGGTCACAGACCCAACATTACAACATGCGGAAGCGAATTAGGTTGTTCTAAACAACAAGAACCAAAAAATATGGCCTAAGAGGCCTACAGATAAACATCCAACGCCAGCTGTTCCGGGATGTCCCAAGCTGCCACCTGGGAACCCCAGACTACTCGTCGACGTCCACAAAGAACCCACCTTCGAGGTCGGTGAAGTCCTCCTCTGAAACAAAACAAACGACGTTGAGTTCGACGAACTCGCAAGATTATAAATAGAGCTTTAGCTCGATGAGGCTTTCAAAGTTTTATGGCTGTTTTGCATAAAGCTGATTTTATTTATGGAAAACATAACTCAATGGCATCGACTAAACAGAGTATTTTTAAAAGGGGTAAGAAGTGACTCTTTTCCTTGATCACCTTTCTCAACATCAACCACCATCAACCACTGTACCTGTTCTACTAAGGCACCTCCCGAATCACCCTCGAGGAAGTCAACCTTGCATTCTTGAGTGGTACCTTTAGCACCCAGTTTTTAATCATTCCGTTCAAGTTATTCTATGATCTTATCGTCCTTTCCCAAGTTGTCCGTAACCGTGGACACGGCTTGTCGAAAAGATTTAACCCTGCAGGGGTGCACTGTGTTTACCTTCGGTACCGCCCGGCTCATTGCCTACGCTTAGCTCTCTTCCGGGGAAATCCGGCTGAGTGGGAACGGTTACAACCTTTACCTTGCTTGGGACTAACCCAGGATCATCAGTGGCGGTAGGACAAGAGGTGCCTCCAACACCCTGTCCCGCGGCCACTTATTTTCCTGACACCACCATCCTCATCTCAGTCTTGGCCACCATCACAACGCACGCGCAAATGGAAGCCCGAACTAGAGGACCCTCGGCTAGCCCTTCACAAGTTAGTCAGTCGACGAGGGCTCCATATACCCCACCGAATGGAAGCGCGCTCATTCTTGGTTCAAGAGGTAAAGAACTCGCACCTAGGCGGCGAGAGTGAGACAAAACACCACCATACCAAAGTGGCCTCTCATCCCCACCTTTAAGCATTTTATTACCTGTCTCCACAATTCCTCCACCATCAACCATTTGTCTCATCACCTGTTTCCAACATGAACCATCCATCGGACGGCTAAGCATTTAACTAAGCATGGCTAAGCAACAACATAGCATAGTTAAGTATTTCAGGCCAACAATATAATCCTATGGATAATAGGAGGGAAACAGGTATTGGCATCGGAAACTTAATGCAACTATAGGATACTCTAATCCAATAAAATTGACATTTGGAACCGCATGCAATATTATAGTGGAGAAAATATTTGCGGAAACATAGGATAAGATATGCTCAGAGGGGGGATTACGCTTGCCTTGTTGATACGGCTGGTAGTAGGGATCGTCGGGGTATTGCGGTGTAACCCCGGCTCCTTGATCTATTGAAGCATAACAACGGAAGAGCAATCAATCACCACACATGCTTTAACAAATGCAATGCGCAAGCACATGATGGCATGACAATTTAATGTATCAAACTTATTTTAAGCTATCTAGCAATTTAAATGGGGTGAAAGGATTACTTCAACTAGAGAAGGAATTTCCCCATATTTAACTTAATGCTTCTAATACCACTAGAAGTACATTTATTGTAATTGTGATCAATTATGCATGATGATGATGATTCTGGATAAATCATGTTTCGATGAACATTTTGGTATATCGAACACATTGTTCTGATGTCCCGAGAAAAAGTTATCACATTTATAAACTTCCTCTTTTAAATTATAATTTTAATTTATTTATTTTCAACAACTATAAAAATTAATTACTCGTGTTCGGGAGAGAGGGATGAAGTAGTCGAATCATCGGTGTCAATGTCCCTAATGCGCGAGGGGGGAGCGGGAATCATGCGCAAAAGGGGGAGGAAATGGAAACAGGAACAGCGGGAAAAAAACTGTGAAACCGGCCTCCAGCCCGGTTGGGCCGGCTGACAGGCCGGCCTTGTTCCAGAGCTAGCCGGCTCTCAGCCCGGTTTGGGCCGGCTGAGAGGCCGGCTATGGGCCAGAGGGAACCGGCCCTCAGCCCGGTTCTGCCGTCTCCACGACCGGGCAAACGAGCACGTCCATAGTGGCTACGGCGACGATGTTCACGGCTACGGCGACGATCCACGCGATGAAGCAACGTGAGAGGGGAGAGGGAGAGGGCCAGTGAGGGCCAGGGGCTCACCCTGAACGCGTTGGGGAGGTCGGGGTGGCCGGAGGAGGCGTGACGGCGGCGTATTCGTGTGGCGGCGCTCCGGGCGGCAGCGGGGAAGGAGAGGGCGTCGAGGCCGATTCTGAGCGTCCTAGTTCGATTCTTCTGGCGGGGAAGGAGCTGGCGACGCGGCGGACCTGCTGGTGGTGCTTGATTGGCGGCGGGTGCTCTCCAATGGCGGCGATGCGGCGGCGGGCTCGAGCTACGTCTCCGCCATGGAGAGGAACGCAGATGGAGAGGAAACGGGGAGCAGGTGGGTGAGGGGGGAGCAGAGCGGCTCGTGGAGCGTGCTCTCCTAGCAGTGAGGCAGCGAGGGGTGGCCCGGCGTGGCGTGCACAGCGACGCTGGTCCGGCGGGAGCGGCTCGTGCGGTCGCTACAGAGGAAGGAGAAGACATTTTTACAAAAAGCCCCCTGGCAGAAATTCGTCCATCACCGTTTAGTCCTTTTCAGTTCTGGAAAAATATTACAGCAGCTGTATTTGAATTAATTGAGTCACTTAAACACTTCCAAAAATTATGAAATAATTTGGGGAGGCTCCCCTTGTCATTTAGTTGCTCCACAAAAATTGGGGTTTAAGAATAAAATGTTTTGACCAAATTTTGTTCATAGTGTTTCATTGTGGCAATTTTGCTAATTTCCAAAATGATATTCCTTTAGGAATTTAAAGCAAGTTCCAAATATTAAGTTTGAACTCTTGGAACTTCCTTGACAAATATGAGAGGTCAAAGTATTTGTGTTTTGCAAGTTTGAGTGCTTTCATTGTTGTGAAGTTTGTTAGAGCAAGTTTGGCATTTGTGTTTAAATGGTGCCAAACCATGTGTTTAATTTGTTTAGCAATTCAATATGGATGCCATGATGCATGAGGGATGCAAAAGTGAAAATTTTACTCAGGTTTTCAGGTTCTAAAACTTTGGGCTGTTACAATTCTACCCCCCTTACAGGAATCTCATCTCGAGATTCTTAGAGTAGGAAAGAGGGAGAGGTTACGACGGCCTTCAACGGTCTTCTCGGTGTAGAATGATTCAGCGCATCCCGAAGATCTTCATCGGCTACACTTCAAGGTCACTATCAGAGTACACCATAGGGAAGAAGGAAACCTCTCCGGAAGGATGGGTCTTTCTAAAGATACAACGGCCGAGTACCTCCTAGTATAACCTAGGATGAGACTTCAAGCATCCCTTGATTTGACAGTTAGGAGACACAAGCGGGTGAAGGGAGATTGATAAGAAGTTTCCGGTTGGCAGACAACTGTTCTCTCAAAAGATTCAGAATATGAACTTTGCACAAGGCCTTGAATTTCTGAGGAAGAATGTTAAACAAGATTTCAACAGATGAAGCACTACCTTCTACCGGACAGCTTGAGTAAAATCTTCCTCGCGAAGGAGTATTTCCGATCACTGGAGAAGGGTCGAGAAGATGGACCGAGAGAACTTTAGAAACTCCGGGAACGATAATATCGGGAAAACTTCTTGATGTTATAGACATCGGGTCAAGCTTCTTGAGGATCACCAACTATCGTTTCTGATTGAGACTTAGATCTGGTCAGGTGTAGAGATACTTCAGACTCCACATGTGTGAGTAGGGAATCTTTGCAAACCATACCAACGGGTTACAATGGCTAGGACCCCAAGAGCTAGACTAGAATGTCTAACTCCAAAGGAGGAACGAGATGACGGAACTCGCGTATTAGCAACTTGTCAGAGGGCATCAGCACCTACTTGAATTACTTGCGACAATACACCAAGGAGTCTCTGCTGGGGAAACACCAACGAAGACAAAAGAAGTTCTCAGACTTCCTCTCTTTCTGGAAAAATTCAATCAGTGGCTTGGATGCATAGATGAAATTCTCAAGGAAAGGAGGTAACAACATACCATTCCGAGAATATTCTACACGTGGATGATCGGGTTGAAATGATTCCGAGGAAACCAGACAATTCACTCAGATCCACGGCGACATCTTTCAGCAATTGCACGTGAACCAGGAAAGTCACTTCTAACTTTAGAACACATACCTTGTGACGACACAAAGTTAGTTCCAACAATTTTCCAATGCTAATGCCCAATATCCAATAAGAATCTCCTCAACATGGAGAGAATAAGAAGGTAGTTGATGGGCTCAACAACAAACTTATCCAGATACTCCGGGACGGTAGACTCATATGTCCCATGGACGGCATAAGTATTGGTCAGACTAACACATTCAATAGGTTAGCCTGAGTTTGATTTGACGATAGCGCAATTCAAACCAAAGATTTGTAGGATAGCATATCCACGAGGAGATACTTCCTGGCTCCAACACGAACAGACTAGACATCCCTTTAGGAAGGAACTATATCGGATAGAGCTTTTGTCTTTTAACTCTCCAAGTTGTTTAAGCTCAACCGAATAATTCAGGACATCCAGCACGATTTTCTTGGAGAAGGGAGTTGTTCAGAGAACCAGCTTACTCATAAGCTCAACATCACGGTCAGGTGACAACCTGGCGATACTTCTGGAAAGACCTCCAGAATATCACGATCCACCGGTATGTCTTGAGTTCGAGAGAGAAATCACGCCTTTCAAGGCACAACAATGTGGTCTTGGGAGTTTCGGCACAAGCCTAGCTCTTTGACCGAGGAAGGGCAGCAGAGAAAACGAACTTGGTAATACAGTCAAATTCAGCTTACTGATCGGCTAACCAATCACGCTAAGAAGGATAATGAATCTCCTTGGATTTCGGCACAGTAAGAACTGCTGAGAATATCCGATAGTTAAATTATTACTCAAGTCTCATCATTCTGGAGTAACAAAGTGTAAGAGCATCACTTCATCAAGAGGATCATGATACTTAGCAGGATTGCACACTCTTTATACCAAGATATCGTGCTACTCTAAGACGGAACAGAAACAGAGACTAATAAACCTCTTATTCTGTGGACTACAAAACTTTGACCTAGCCCGAGAAGTGGACAAGGTACTGGAGTTTGTTTCTCCTAACAAGACGAAGTGGAAAGTCTTGACGGACCAAGAGAATGACTTGCATCGGAACATACCAACGCACGATAGAACTTTACTGTCAACGACAGACAAAGGTTGGAAAGCAGATCAGAGTACGAAACATGCTCAGGAGAGTCCTAAGATGTTGAAGATGCACCGGTTATTACTCAGTGGTGATAACCATGCCAGAAAAGGAGAGATGCAGCAGAGTCAAGAACATAGATGGGGATTCGTTAAGAGAATTCTGGTCATAACCCAGATGGTTCCGAGACAGAATCTCCAGCTATGGCAGGTTAAAGTTACATCGTCATCAGAGGTGTGGTAGATGGTTGAACATTACCAAGAACAAGGCGTGGCTGGCGTCCTGAGCAATCTTCCCATGGGCATCCTTTACTGCGTCTAATATGAACTCCATAGAACACTTCGCCGGAACATGATCATTTCCTTCGCATAGGTAGCAGGTGGCGCTAGCGGTTGGGCACTTGCCAAGTGGATGCGCGTTGAAACAGTGCGGGCAACTGCCAGGGCATTGACTCGCCTGATGTCCACCCCTTCCGCACTGACTACATGCCTTTCCTTGTGGTGGTCTCCTCTTTCTGGTGTACTTAAGGGGGCACTTCCGGCACTGATGTTCGTGTTCCCTACTAGTGTAACACCTGCGTTTGTCTATAGCCTTGGCGTCCGGTCCTCTGACTTCGATGAGGTCCTCACTAATTTTCTTGGGCAGATCTTTCGATGTATGGGATTCCTCCCGAGCGAAGGGTGTCGAGTGGGTTCCTGGGGTGGCTTCGATTTGATGGAGCGGAAGACTTTGTGCCATTCTGTAGATTTGACAAGGACGCAGTTAGTATCCACCCCGGTATGGTTGAGACATTAGCATTAGCGTACTCAAGTACTCAGACTAGGGACGATAATGCTTTGTACAACAACGAACAAGGAACCAACAAGATGGACTTGGGTCAAAGATCAGCATCATGTACCAGTAGCGTGAGATTCAAATGGCTAAGAAACCACGTGATTCAAGCCACACTACCCGGCACAATCCGGGACCTTATGATCAAGTCCTTGGGTTAAAACCCAAAGAAAGGATCAAATGATTAGACTCGTAGGAACATCTGAGAGGATTTGGGATTTTGATGCAGCGGGAGCAACCGGACACATAACACTAAAGGTAGAACCCAACCCCGTTTCACCTAATTTTGAAGTAACTGATGAGAAGTAAAACCTTTAAGTCAAATCGAGGTAAGATTGCTCCGAGATTAGAGGGTAAGCAGATAAGGAGTAAAAAGAATCCTAAGATGGTTTTCACAACTCATTTTTAGGTTGAAAATATTTTCACAAACACTAGACTCAACGTCGACCAGTAGAAGGGTTTCCTACAGGCAGTACTGCTCTGATACCAACTTGTGGCGCCCCGACCCGACTGCTATACAGTGATGCTGAGTGTCACCGGCTAAGCGATACAACCGAGGTTACGGGTTTACCAATCCCTGGCCAAAACCTTTGGCAGACGTTGCTCGAATTGATCATCGGCAACGCAACACCCCGATTGATGCCTTAACACAGGCTCAACTATCAATGCATAATAGAGAGATCAAGACTTGTGGAACAACTGGCACATCGCAGACTCTACGACACAAAGCATTATAGTTCAACTCTTATAATAGAGAAAGATAGCAAAATTACAACCAGATGTCACAGACCCAACATTACAACATGCGGAAGCGAATTAGGTTGTTCTAAACAACAAGAACCAAAAATATGGCCTAAGAGGCCTACAGATAAACATCCAACGCCAGCTGTTCCGGGATGTCCCAAGCTACCACCTGGGAACCCCAGACTACTCGTCGACGTCCACAAAGAACCCACCTTCGAGGTCGGTGAAGTCCTCCTATGAAACAAAACAAACGACGTTGAGTTCGACGAACTCGCAAGATTATAAATAGAGCTTTAGCTCGATGAGGCTTTCAAAGTTTATGACTGTTTTGCATAAAGCTGATTTTATTTATGGAAAACATAACTCAATGGCATCGACTAGACAGAGTATTTTTAAAAGGGGTAAGAAGTGACTCTTTTCCTTGATCACCTTTCTCAACATCAACCACCATCAATCACTGTACCTGTTCTACTAAGGCAAATCCCCGAATCACCCTCGAGGAAGTCAACCTTGCATTCTTGAGTGGTACCTTTAGCACCCAGTTTTTAATCATTCCGTTCAAGTTATTCTATGATCTTATCGTCCTTTCCCAAGTTGTCCGTAACCGTGGACACGGCTTGTCGAAAAGATTTAACCCTGCAGGGGTGCACTGTGTTTACCTTCGGTACCGCCCGGCTCATTGCCTACGCTTAGCTCTCTTCCGGGGAAATCCGGCTGAGTGGGAACGGTTACAACCTTTACCTTGCTTGGGACTAACCCAGGATCATCAGTGGCGGTAGGACAAGAGGTGCCTCCAACACCCTGTCCCGCGCCACTTATTTTCCTGACACCACCATCCTCATCTCAGTCTTGGCCACCATCACAACGCACGCGCAAATGAAAGCCCGAACTAGAGGACCCTCGGCTAGCCCTTCACAAGTTAGTCAGTCGACGAGGGCTCCATATACCCCACCGAATGGAAGCGCGCTCATTCTTGGTTCAAGAGGTAAAGAACTCGCACCTAGGTGGCGAGAGTGAGACAAAACACCACCATACCAAAGTGGCCTCTCATCCCCACCTTTAAGCATTTTATTACCTGTCTCCACAATTCCTCCACCATCAACCATTTGTCTCATCACCTGTTTCCAACATGAACCATCCATCGGACGGCTAAGCATTTAACTAAGCATGGCTAAGCAACAACATAGCATAGTTAAGTATTTCAGGCCAACAATACAATCCTATGGATAATAGGAGGGAAACAGGTATTGGCATCGGAAACTTAATGCAACTATAGGATACTCTAATCCAATAAAATTGACATTTGGAACCGCATGCAATATTATAGTGGAGAAAATATTTGCGGAAACATAGGATAAGATATGCTCAGAGGGGGGATTACGCTTGCCTTGTTGATACGGCTAGTAGTAGGGATCGTCGGGGTATTGCGGTGTAACCCCGGCTCCTTGATCTATCGAAGCATAACAACGGAAGAGCAATCAATCACCACACATGCTTTAACAAATGCAATGCGCAAGCACATGATGGCATGACAATTTAATGTATCGAACTTATTTTAAGCTATCTAGCAATTTAAATGGGGTGAAAGGATTACTTCAACTAGAGAAGGAATTTCCCCATATTTAACTTAATGCTTCTAATACCACTAGAAGTACATTTATTGTAATTGTGATCAATTATGCATGATGATGATGATTCTGGATAAATCATGTTTCGCTGAACATTTTGGTATATCGAACACTTTGTTCTGATGTCCCGAGAAAAAGTTATCACATTTATAAACTTCCTCTTTTAAATTATAATTTTAATTAATTTATTTTCAACAACTATAAAAATTAATTACTCGTGTTCGGGAGAGAGGGATGAAGTAGTCGAATCATCGGTGTCGATGTCCCTAATGCGCGAGGGGGGAGCGGGAATCATGTGCAAAAGGGGGAGGAAATGGAAACAGGAACACGGGAAAAAAACTGTGAAACCGGCCTCCAGCCCGGTTGGGCCGGCTGACAGGCCGGCCTTGTTCCAGAGCTAACCGCTCTCAGCCCGGTTTGGGCCGGCTGAGAGGCCGGCTATGGGCCAGAGGGAACCGGCCCTCAGCCCGGTTCTGCCGTCTCCACGACCGGGCAAACGAGCACGTCCATAGTGGCTACGGCGACGATGTTCACGGCTACGGCGACGATCCACGCGATGAAGCAACGTGAGAGGGAGAGGGGAGAGGGCCAGTGAGGGCCAGGGGCTCACCCTGAACGCGTTGGGGAGGTCGGGGTGGCCGGAGGAGGCGTGACGGCGGCGTATTCGTGCGGCGGCGCTCCGGGCGGCAGCGGGGAAGGAGAGGGCGTCGAGGCCGATTCTGAGCGTCCTAGTTCAATTCTTCTGGCGGGGAAGGAGCTGGCGACGCGGCGGACCTGCTGGTGGTGCTCGATTGGCGGCGGGTGCTCTCCAATGGCGGCGATGCGGCGGCGGGCTCGAGCTACGTCTCCGCCATGGAGAGGAACGCAGATGGAGAGGAAACGGGGAGCAGGTGGGTGAGGGGGAGCAGAGCGGCTCGTGGAGCGTGCTCTCCTAGCAGTGAGGCAGCGAGGGGTGGCCCGGCGTGGCGTGCACAGCGATGCTGGTCCGGCGGGAGCGGCTCGTGCGGTCGCTACAGAGGAAGGAGAAGACATTTTTTACAAAAAGCCCCCTGGCAGAAATTCGTCCATCACCGTTTAGTCCTTTTCAGTTCTGGAAAAATATTACAGCAGCTGTATTTGAATTAATTGAGTCACTTAAACACTTCCAAAAATTATGAAATAATTTGGGGAGGCTCCCCTTGTCATTTAGTTGCTCCACAAAAATTGGGGTTTAAGAATAAAATGTTTTGACCAACTTTTGTTCATAGTGTTTCATTGTGGCAATTTTGCTAATTTCCAAAATGATATTCCTTTAGGAATTTAAAGCAAGTTCCAAATATTAAGTTTGAACTCTTGGAACTTCCTTGACAAATATGAGAGGTCAAAGTATTTGTGTTTTGCAAGTTTGAGTGCTTTCATTGTTGTGAAGTTTGTTAGAGCAAGTTTGGCATTTGTGTTTAAATGGTGCCAAACCATGTGTTTAATTTGTTTAGCAATTCAATATGGATGCCATGATGCATGAGGGATGCAAAAGTGAAAATTTTACTCAGGTTTTCAGGTTCTAAAACTTTGGCTGTTACACCCCTTTTGGTAACTGGAAGAAGGATATCATATACAACACCATATTTGTGAGTACTGAATTAATGAGAACCAACCTTCCACCCAAGGATAGTAATTTGCCCTTCCAACTAGCTAGCCTCGCTTGCAGACGTTCCTCGACATGTCTCCATTCCGCATTAGTCAGCTTACTATAATGTATTGGAATACCCAAATACATTATAGGAAATTGACCCTGCTCACAGCCGAAGATATCAGCATACTGAGCAGCTGCTTCATGTGCATCGCCAAAGCAAAACAATTCGCTTTTATGGAAATTGATCTTTAAACCAGATAATTGTTCGAATGCTGACAATAACAATTTCAGATTCGACGCTTTATCTAAATCGTGTTCCATAAAAAGGATTGTGTCGTCCGCATATTGAAGAATAGAAAGTCCTCCATCGACAAGATGAGGAACAACTCCTTCAATTTGACCATCCGTTTTTGCCCGTTCGATCATGATGGTCAACATGTCTGCCACTATATTAAATAGTATAGGCGACAATGGATCACCTTGTCTTAAACCCTTTTTTGTTTGGAAGTAGTGACCGACGTCATCATTAACTTTTATCGCCACACTACCCCCCTTCAACAAAGTTGCGGATCCATTCGCACCAAGTATCCGAGAACCCTTTCATTCTCGGTGTCTGTAGCAAAAATGGCCACTTTACTTTATCATACGCCTTTTCAAAATCAATTTTGAATATAACCCCATTAAGTTTCTTCGTATGCATTTCATGCACGGTCTCGTGGAGAACCACAACCCCATCCAGGATATTCCTCCCTTGCATAAAGCAGTTGGGTAGGTGATGCATGTAAAATGCATACATGAACTTTGCACTTTAATTGCTTATATTCCAATCATATTTGCATCATATAAGGGTTATATCAATGTTTTATCATGATTTTGGGAATACTTCATAGTTTTCCCATTTATTTGGAATTAACCCTGCACAGGCAGAAAACCCTAGTTTTGTATTTTAATGTTTCAGGGACCCAAACGTCAACGAAATCACCTGGAAATTTACGGGCGTCAATATTTGGAAGGAAGAAGGACTACGGAAAAAGGAAGCAAGCAAACGGAGACCCGAGGGCCAAACGGGCATGGCCCACGCGGCCACAGTACCAGGCCGCGTGGGACCCACCCGTTGGGCCTCGTGGCTCCGTTGCCGTCGATCTTCTCCACCGACATCGTCTTGACCTAAAAACGCCTATAAAAAAGGTCCCCCGTCGTTCTCTGGAAGGAGCGCCGCACAAACACAGAAACACCGAAACGGAGATCAGGAGCTGCAGATTGGAGGGGAAAACTCCGGCGGGGCGCTGCCGGCGTGGTCTCCATCTTCTCCATCGACTTCTCCACCGTCTCCATGATGAAGAGGGAGTAGTCCACCTCTGGACTATGGGTTTGTGGAAGTAACTTATGTATCTCTCCTCTCTTGAGCTTCACTAATTAGCACCGTATGAGCTGCTGAACATGATTACGGTCACCGTTGTAATACCTTTGTGGTGGATCTTTATGAGTTAATATATGTTTGAGATTGCAATGTTTGTTTCAGTTATGAGTATAGATGCATATTATGTACCCCGTTCTTGTCTACTTGTTTTGATCAAGCATGTTTATGAGAGCGTGTGGGGGGAACGTGTGCATTAGTTGGAGTAACGGGGGGTGGCTAGTGCAGTGAACGTGAGAGAAAGTTCTGCGATCCACTTTGGTATCTTTACCTTACTTTGTTACCTCACTAGGGATAAACTAAAATACCATGCTACCGGGGATGTGGGCGTGACCATTGCCACTACTCCATGACTAGATCTAGCATGTTCTTATTTTCACTTCATGTCATGATACTTAATGCTATACTCTGAGTTATCTTAATTACTGAGGTGTTATGATTTAGTTCGCATCTTGGTGGAGTATAAGAGAGGTTAATAACCAAAAGATCTCTATGTTAGGACGTGATGCCCATATATCTAAGTAACTTGTTATCAAACCCTGTGTTGCAATCTCATATGTTAACTTTGTGTGTTCCATTGTCTACCACTTTATAAAGAGAGAGTGCATTTGTGAAACCATGAACCCCAGTCCATTTTTAATCATAAGAAACACCTTTCCAACACCATATACCACTTTTCTATTTTCAGCCATCATTAAATCCGAAAATACAAAAATACTTTTCATCTTGCATACATCATTCAAAAACCCAAAAATATCATTTATCATTGCATCCACCATCATTGCATATTTATTTCTTGTTTGCATTGCATAACTATCCTGATATCATTCTTACACCTTGTGCTTGACAACCACAGGTGAGGTTGAGGACCAAAACATCTAACCTTGTTTTGTAGGTAACCAAAAGAAGGATAAGAAGATAAATCTACCACTTCAGATTCCCCGAGAGTTCGATATTAAACCCTCGAGTCACCCCTCGTGGGGAAAACTGTCTTCCACTTACTATACACTCTGCACTTGGAGTCTCAACCTAATCCCGTTTATTTGTGCAGGCATCAAGACTTGCTCTTCGGGATCAAGACGTTTTCTGGCGCCGTTGCCGGGGAATCGTAGCTGAGAGATTTATCCAAGGGTGTGCATCATCGCATTCATCTCACAACAAAGTCAACGTCACCAACTTGTGCTAACACCTAAGCTTGGGGAGGTTGCACCTACGTGAGCACCATCTTATCCATCTTTACTTACAAAGCAATTTATTTGTTTTGTTAGTGTCATTGCATATCATATCATATTTATTTCAGTTTTGCATAAAAAATTAAAAATACCAAAAAAACTTGCTAAAATGGGAGAAAGAACTAAGCTGTGTGACTACACAAACACTCCTAATGATCAATTTATCACGAGAGCTATTGCCACACCTAAGATAAATGCTGAGAGTTATGAAGTAAGTCCTAGTTTGTTGAACTTGATAACTAGGGAACAATTTGGTGGTAGTGCTATGGAGGATGCCTCTATGCATCTTCATGACTTTGTTGAAATATGTGACATGCAAAAGTTTAAAAATGTGGAAAGTGATATCCTAAAACTGAAGTTATTTCCTTTTTCACTTAGAGGAAAAGCTAAAGAGTGGTTGCATTCCTTGCCATCTGGTAGTATTAATTCTTGGGATGATCTAAAAGAAGCTTTCATTAAGAAATATTATCCCCCTGTTAAAATTTTGCAAAATAGAAACAACATCCTTTCTTTTAGGCAAAATGAAAATGAACATGTTGCTATGGCTTGGGATAGGATAAAACTTATGCTTAGAACTTGTCCCTCACATGGAGTTAATGAATGGACCATATTACACTCTTTCTACAATGGTTTAAACTACATGTCTAGAAACATACTTGATTCTGCTGCTGGAGGTGCTTTTATGAGTAAGACTATAGTAGAAGCTAAAAATATATTGGAAAGCATTTTACAAAACTATAGTCAATGGCATACTGATAGGGCACCTAATCCTTCTAAGAAAGTGAACTCTATTGAAGAAACTAATGATTTGTCATCTAAAATGGATACTATTCTTGCTTTGCTTAATAAACCTAGTGTTGAAAATGTTCCTTTGCAAGAACTAGTTGGAAACAATTCTGAAAATATTGATGTCAACTTCATTAGGAACTATGGTAATAATGGGTATGGTAACAACAATTATAACTCTTATAATAAACCCCCATATGTTCCCAACAATCGTCCTTTTGTTCCATATCCTAATGCTAATGATAATAATTGGAAGCCTATGTTATCACGCAATGATAATTCTGAGGCTAACAAAATTCTCATGGAACAAGTTGCTAGTCATAATACCATGATACAAGAGTTGAATAAGTCTGTTGCTTCTATTAGTTCTGATATTAAAGGCTTACAACTCCAAGCTGCAGGACTAGACAAAGCTTTGTCTAAACTAGCTGATAATCAAGCCACTTTATTGAGTATGTCTGCAGGGAAACCACAAGCATCACCTGTGGTTGGAATGAATTCTGTTAACATTGCTGAAAATGTTCCTCTTACTTTGGAGGAAACTCTTGATGAATTATTGAACTACCCTGAATATTTGTTGCCACTCATGTCTCAACTTGGTAGTTTAAAAGAAGAAGCTAAAGAAACTGAACATGATGAATCTCTTATGCTGATTGAGTTGGAAAAGAAAGTTGAGGAAGTTAAAATGCTTAATGAAGTCAAGGATCCTTTGCTTGACTTAGAAAATTGTAGCTTGCATGAATTAATATCTATCTTACAAAAATTTGCAAGTGATCCTTCCATCAACACTAACCAAGCAGGTTTTGGTTCTTATATTGCTAATCATGTCTTGAAAGAAAAGATTGCTAGGTACAACCAAGAGGCTATGATACCACCTAAGCTTGGGGATATGTGGATACCTAAGGTACTAGTAACTATTGGAAAAGAGACACACCATGCCATACTTGATCTAGGATCTAGTGTCTCTGTTTTATCTAAAGAACTATATGAAGTGCTTGAATTGAAAAATCTTGAAAAATGCTCTATTGAACTAGCACTTGCTGATGACTCTATTAAACATGCTTTGGGAAAAGTAAGTGATGTTATGGTAGAGTTACATATGACTTTTGTGCCTGTGGATTTTCTAATCATGGATATGGGGAATAAAACCTCTAGTCCTATTATTCTTGGAAGACCTTTTCTTCGTACCACAGGTGCTATCATTGATTCAAAGGAAGGGAATGTAAAGTTTCAGTTTCCACACAAGAAGTGCATGGAACACTTTCCAAGGAAGAGGGAACCACCAAAGTTCAAGCTCCCTCATGAGCTTCGTCCACAATAAAACAACAAGTAAGAAGCCTAGCTATATGGCTATAAAGAAAGCGCTTTGCGGGAGGCAACCCGGTTATTTTTATGTGTGATTTTTCTTTGTGTCCTCTTGCTGTAACAAGAGATTTTGTGTCTAGTTAGGTTCTGGAGTTTTTAATAAAGTGCCAAGTTTTACCCTTTTTGGTTTGAAAAAGTTGCTTATAGCGTTCGGAGATTTTATTCCTGCACGAATCAGTGCACGGTATGATTTTTAATTCTTATTCTGTAACTCCGAATGAGCTCATATTTGAACTGTAGTTGCAACTTTTCATCCTCTGTATGCATGAATTTTTTCGGAATTTTTCGAGAAAGTTTGGTAGGGTAGAAAAATACGTTTTGCTGCTGCTGTTTTTCTGGACAGATTCTGTCCCATTTTGTTTGATGCATGCTTTGAGCTTTTAAGTTGAATCTTTTTGATCCAATTGAGTTTATGAGTAGGCATACAACATTATACACTTTCTGGACATTCATATGAATTTTTGTTCAAGGATTATATGCAGCAAGGAACCTATTTGTTTATCACTATTAATGCACCCCACAGAAAAGAGATGGGAGAAACGGTGTTTTGAAGTTTTTTCACAGGGATTGGAGGAGATGCACCAAGAGCTATCCAAGGATGGTGAAGACCATAAGCTTGGGGATGTGAAGACAACCCCGCTGGACCTACACACTCTCGGTTTGCACACGTCCAACTTCTGTTTTTCGATCGAAACACTTTATCGCATAAACTTGGAGCGTCGTTTTTTGTTTTTGTTTGAGTCTTGAGAGACCACCACACTATCAATTATATATGAGAGAGCTACTGGAAATATGGGTTGAAATATGTTGGATGCTTTTATAAGATTGGGAAAAGGGATGTTTGATTGATTTTTAATGATACATATAGTTGCATGATTCATGAGCTTGTTTATGAGTAATAGTTTGCAAATTCTTTTTGTAGAGCTATCACTTATTCATGTTTTGGTGCTGATTGTTATTTACTTGGTTTAACATGGATTAGTTAGTTCTATGGACACTCATGCATGCATCTAGATGGTCAACTTTCTCCCTTTTGCTAGCCCAAAAACTCCAACAAGCAAAAACTTGTTTCCAACACCTTCAACCAAAGTTATTCCAGTGAGTCCACCATATCTACCTATTGGCTTTATGCTATTCCGAGTATGTTTAACATGTTGTTTGTGTTATCTTACCTCTGAATGAAAATGTTTATGTTATTGATTGCAATGGAAAAAATTGGTTATATAGCTCTCACGAACTTGATGCACAATGTTCTTTTATTTGCATAATAAAACATGACCCATTGTGATTAAGATTATGATGCTAGTGGCTTGATAAATGTTCGGGTTGGAGTTAGCCCATATGTGCTGTCACATGCAAGCTTTCAACATGCTCCTTCATCTCATTTAGTTGATATCATGTACTTTTGTTATGGATGCTATCATGTGAAATGAGGTGGAAATGAAGTAGTTTAAATGAGTTTGTATAAATGGTTAGAGAGACGCCTGGGCCGCTAATCTAAGCCATGCATCATTCATGGTGGAAATTTACTTACATACTATGGTGAACCTTCTGTGATACACCTTGCAATAAAAAACTATTCCAAATGGTAAATAAAAAGGGTGTTGAGATTGTTCATTTGTTTGTTTGTCTTGTCATTTTGATATGGGCTTGTTCCATATCTGGGACAAGAGGTACCCCAGTTGACGCTCTTGATGATACTATTATTACTTACAATGATATATAACTTGAACTTGCTTTGTTTCCTAAGTTGAGTAATCATGGTGTAGTACTTGTATTCAAGGGGCATGAGACATCCAACCTTTACTTTATCAAGCACACTACTCATATTTGCTTTCACTTTAACCTTAATCATTCAAGATGCTATGATAGGGGCAATGAGAGCTTGACACCAATGAATACCTTATTGCAATCATTAACTTAAGTAGAAGAGTTTGGAAGTTGGATGAAACTTATGCATGCTTTACCTCTACTCACATATACATCTTTCCAAAGTGTACACCTATCATATTCAGATTTTCATCTACACTCTATGACCATTGTAGGATGTTCTACTTATCATTATGCATACATGTGTTCCATATTACTTGCTACTATGTTACACTTTGTGAACTATCAATGAACATCCTTGTCTTGAATACTTGATATCACTTCATAAACTATTTGCATATTGCTACTCCTTTGAAGAATGAATCATTTGACTATATGTAGCAATAGTAATCATCTTTGATATCCATTGTTAAGTATTAAATTGCAAAGTCCATGTTAGTTTTATCATCTTCATACTCGAGGACGAGCATGGATTAAGCTTGGGGATGTTGATGCATGTAAAATGCATACATGAACTTTGCACTTTAATTGCTTATATTCCAATCATATTTGCATCATATAAGGGTTATATCAATGTTTTATCATGATTTTGGGAATACTTCATAGTTTTCCATTTATTTGGAATTAACCCTGCACAGGCAGAAAACCCTAGTTTTGTATTTTAATGTTTCAGGGACCCAAACGTCAACGAAATCACCTGGAAATTTACGGGCGTCAATATTTGGAAGGAAGAAGGACTACGGAAAAAGGAAGCAAGCAAACGGAGGCCCGAGGGCCAAACGGGTGGCCCACGCGGCCAGTACTGGCCGCGTGGGACCCACCCGTTTGGGCCTCGTGGCTCCGTTGCCGTCGATCTTCTCCACCGACATCGTCTTGACCTAAAAACGCCTATAAAAAAGGTCCCCCGACGTTCTCTGGAAGGAGCGCCGCACAAACACAGAAACACCGAAACGGAGATCAGGAGCTGCAGATTGGAGGGGGAAAACTCCGGCGGGGCGCTGCCGGCGTGGTCTCCATCTTCTCCATCGACTTCTCCACCGTCTCCATGATGAAGAGGGAGTAGTCCACCTCTGGACTATGGGTTTGTGGAAGTAACTTATGTATCTCTCCTCTCTTGAGCTTCACTAATTAGCACCGTATGAGCTGCTGAACATGATTACGGTCACCGTTGTAATACCTTTGTGGTGGATCTTTATGAGTTAATATATGTTTGAGATTGCAATGTTTGTTTCAGTTATGAGTATAGATGCATATTATGTACCCCGTTCTTGTCTACTTGTTTTGATCAAGCATGTTTATGAGAGCGTGTGTGGGGGAACGTGTGCATTAGTTGGAGTAACGGGGGGTGGCTAGTGCAGTGAACGTGAGAGAAAGTTCTGCGATCCACTTTGGTATCTTTACCTTACTTTGTTACCTCACTAGGGATAAACTAAAATACCATGCTACCGGGGATGTGGGCGTGACCATTGCCACTACTCCATGACTAGATCTAGCATGTTCTTATTTTCACTTCATGTCATGATACTTAATGCTATACTCTGAGTTATCTTAATTACTGAGGTGTTATGATTTAGTTCGCATCTTGGTGGAGTATAAGAGAGGTTAATAACCAAAAGATCTCTATGTTAGGACGTGATGCCCATATATCTAAGTAACTTGTTATCAAACCCTGTGTTGCAATCTCATATGTTAACTTTGTGTGTTCCATTGTCTACCACTTTATAAAGAGAGAGTGCATTTGTGAAACCATGAACCCCAGTCCATTTTTAATCATAAGAAACACCTTTCCAACACCATATACCACTTTTCTATTTTCAGCCATCATTAAATCCGAAAATACAAAAATACTTTTCATCTTGCATACATCATTCAAAAACCCAAAAATATCATTTATCATTGCATCCACCATCATTGCATATTTATTTCTTGTTTGCATTGCATAACTATCCTGATATCATTCTTACACCTTGTGCTTGACAACCACAGGTGAGGTTGAGGACCAAAACATCTAACCTTGTTTTGTAGGTAACCAAAAGAAGGATAAGAAGATAAATCTACCACTTCAGATTCCCCGAGAGTTCGATATTAAACCCTCGAGTCACCCCTCGTGGGGAAAACTGTCTTCCACTATACTATACACTCTGCACTTGGAGTCTCAACCTAATCCCGTTTATTTGTGCAGGCATCAAGACTTGCTCATCGGGTATCAGTAGCTTCACCACATGATCTGCTACAGAATTCAACCTAATGGTCGCTACTTTTGTAAAGATCTTGAAACTAACATTCAGGAGACAAATGGGCCGATACTGTTGTATCCTCTCGGCCCCCTGAACCTTAGGTAACAAGATGATTTCCCCAAAGTTAAGACGAAAGAGTTCTAGTTGTCCAGCATGTAGACAACCAAATAACTCGAGCAAATCGGACTTTATGGTTTCCCAAAATGCTGATAAAATTCAGCTGGAATCCATCAGGTCCAGGTGCCTTATTATGTTCCATTTGGAAGACAGCCTTGCTTATCTCTTCTCAGAGAAGGGTGCAATGAGCAAGTTGTTTTCCTCCGGAGTTACTTGGGTAATATCATCCGTTCGTGTCTCATCAAGAGAGAAGTTTCCTTCCTCCGGAGCCCCAAACAGACCTTTATAGTAGTCAGTAATATAATCTTTGAGCATGTCTGGTCCCTCGATCAGACCCTCATCTTGGTGAAGAGAATAAATGAGTTTCCTCCTATGTCTGCCATTAGCGACATTGTGAAAGTATCTCGTATTCGAATCTCCTTGCAAAATGAATTGTGCCTTAGATCTTTGGTACCATTTGAGCTCTTCTTCTCTCAACATCTGCCCACCTGCTCATTCGAGTGCCGTTTTAGGTCACTCTCATTTGCTGATAAGGGACGCGATTCAGCGAGTTTATCGAGCTCGTCAATGATGGAACATAGACGCTCTTTTTCTTTTTTAAGCATACCAGTTGTGTGCCGTGCCCATCCACGCAGAAATTTACGCAAATTGCGCATCTTTCCATTCCAACGTTGAATAGCACTGTTGCCCACTACCGGTTGGGCCCATATCCTTTTAACTAATCATCAAAACCGTCCCGCAACAGCCAACCTAATCGAATTTGAATTGGGACTTAACGGTCGGTTTCAACTCACCGGTAGACAGGAAAATGGGGGCATGATCCGAAAAAGCCTCAACTCGTTCCAAAGCCCAAACCGATACTAGTGGATATTTATCCTCCCAACGGGAATCCATCAGTACCCGGTCCAGCTTTTCGAACGTCGGCTCTGGGAGACTATTAGCCAAGTGAATTGTCTCCCCGTCATATGAACCTCCCTTAGAGACAAGCTATCAATTACAGCATTGAATAAGAGGCCAATGACCATCAAATCTGCCCTTACTTTTCACGTGACGGTATCTTAGCATGTGAAATCGCCTCCTATAAGAATAGGATGCGGGTTATCTTTAGCTAGGTTAACCAATTCTCGAAGAAAAGCAGCCTTAATTCTTCTTGGGCAGCACCGTATACGGCAACCAAACTCCATATAAAGTTGTCAGACTTGTTCCGGATATGAAATTTAATGTGGAACTCACCATCCGAATGTCCAACAACTCCATGTATCAGTTTTTATGCCAAGTAACATGCCGCCCGATCTCCCTCGAGGGGGACAAGAATGCCAGGTAAACTCCACACCACCAGAAAGGCGATCTAGTAGAGAACTTGAAAAATCTCGTCTACCCGTCTCGAAAATAGCCAAAAAATCCAACTTGTAATCCCTCACATGATGCGCAATATTTAAATGTTTAGCCAAGTCGCCTAGACCTCTGCTATTTTCAAATATGCCATTCATCGGGAAACTATTGGGGATTTCGACTGTCTCGCCCTTTTACACGAGGAAAGTTCTTTTTATTTTTAGCGGATTTAGATCTCCGGCCGTAGCATATAGGTCATCAAAAGATCCTAGCTCCGCCTCGTCCAAATCCAGCTCCGTAACCTCTCCTACAAGATGTGATAGAAGCTGTCCATCTAATGTGTCATTCGCTTCATCATCGTCTATAGGAGGAGGTATCGGCTTACTCGAAACACTAGGTGAAACCTTGCGGCGATCATATTCTACATGTCTCAAGATATTAGCCGATAAAACCACTTCTTTTTCATTCCTCCCTAAACTGACGCCAACACTGGATAGGTTTGCAGACATTTAGACGGTGAAAAAGAAAGAAAAGACTTCTGGGATGGAGACATACCAGGGGCGGAGTGGAGAACAACCCCGCCTTGCCTTGGTCAGGCTATCCCATCTGTCGCCGATGCGCCGTCTGTCCCCGATCGGCGGCGTTCACTACACCTAGACGTAGCCATAGATAGCGAACGCCCCCCAACTGGTAGCTCCGTGACGGGAGAGGGTGGTGGCGATGTAGCAACCCTCCCCTTCACAGAGGCCGACGAGTAGGACATGGAGATGGCGGAGACACCATGGAGGAAGGCACAGGTGAAGTAGCAGCCTTCCCCACTATGGTGTCCGACGTCGGCAAAGGTGAGCTCGCGCCGGCGGCCGCCAAGGGGCAGCCCAGCAAGCCCACCTTCAGCACCTCGCTCCCATCCGAAACGTGGCAGCTCACCCAGGCAGCAGCCCCGTCGGAACATCCTCCGCGCGTGGGGGCGCCAGCGGCCCAGATTCTGCCAAAGGCAGCTGAGCAAGGGCACCCACGTCTGCCGCCTGGGCGGCCAACAGCGAGGCATCGCTCGCCTCGTCAGCCAGCAAGTGCGGACGGGAGACGGGCCGCTCCACCACATCCGGCCCATCCTCGCCAGCAGCAGTCGCGGCCGGAGAGCAGCGCCAGAGTGTTTCTCGCCCAGCGGCCCAGTACTGCCCGATGGAGTTGGGCCAGAAGCCCCAGCCGCCTCAAACACAGGCAGAGAACAGGATTTTTCCATTTCTGCACTATTTCGATGCCGCGTGGAGTCTTCGGATTCGTGTTGAAAGGGTAACAGCCATGCCCTCCAGCGCGAGAGCCACCGCTGCACCAAGCACCTGTCCACCCCCACCAACCGGGCTAGGTTCAACCGACATGTTCGAAGTATCCGCTCCAGTGTTGGACGGACCATCTTCTCCAAGTTGACCTCCCAAATTATCATCTCCCATACCATTATCCTCAGAGTCATCCTTGCCCTTGCGCTGCCACAGGAAAGGTACGAAATCCGCCTCCGGTACATAATCCGCAGCCTCAGGACGAAAAGTAAAGTCATACCCCTTAAGTCGAAGTACACCGGCAGTCGTGATAAAAGGCCCCATCTCATCAATGCCCTTGAAAATGTCATCTGACAACAACCCCACCAAGATACGGACCACCCCTCTGCGCCTGAGCGAGAACAAGTCCACGTCTATCGTAGTGCCAATGAGGGAGCCAACTGCCCACAAACCCCAGAAGTGTCGCAGAGGATTAGGGACACCGGTGACATGCACCCAAGCCTGAATCAACTCCGACGAAGGCTGAACATCATCCACTGGCCTCCACTCGCTAAAAATGAGCTTGGTTGGTTGAGAGGGAATACCAAGTTCTGCACCAAGGAACCGCTGAAGATCGACCTTGGACGGAAGTTGACAGTGAAAGATTTGTCACCATTAGGAATTGCCTCCCAACACCAAGACCGTACTGGACACAGCCGAGAAATCTGAGCTTCCACTTGCTTAGCATGGCGGACCCCCCCTGCACAGTCACAAGAGCAACAAGGGAGTTCTTCGGTGCCACCTCCACCTTAAACAGAGAGTCAGGAAACTGGGTGAACATAGTATCCAACTGCCCATGACCAGTCACAAACGCCGAGGCTCTTGGCAACTTGAGCGTTGGGCACATCGGAGTCGGGTGCTTGTTGTTGTCACATATATAACAGTAGTGCTTCACGGGACAATCCTTAGTAGCATGCTCATTGACGGCACACTTCCAACACCAAGCTTTAGTCTTCTTGCCCACTTGCGCACTTGTGTCGGCCGCTACCATGATCACAGCATTCTGAGTCTCCACAGCGGTCGTGGTTGCCGGCTGCCCCGCCCCCGTGGTCATGACCTGAGCTGCCCCGGGCTGCTGCATCAAATTCCCAGGGACCTGAACGTGTTGCACCGCCACTGGTAGGACTCCTTGCTGCTGACCCACCATCGCCGCTTTAGTATTCCTTTTCTTCTTCCTCTTCGGCTGGGGAGGAGCAGCCCCGTATGCGTACGCCACCTGAGGCTGGAAACTGCCCGCAGCCCCCTGGACCGGCAAAACTTGCTGCACTGCCGCTTGCTGCATCGCGGTCGCACCGGGCTGGCCGGACCCCGCCGCGTGGACACCAGTGCCCGGACCATGGAAGCCAGCACCCGAGCCATGGATGGCGGCTCCCGCGCCAGGCTGCGCCATGCCAGGGCCCTGCTGCAGGCCACCCGCACCTTGCGGACCTAGCACCGTGCCATGATGCGGTGCACCAGAAGCAAACCGCCGCGTACGGCATCGCGGTCGCGCCGTGGTGAGCCGCGGCGTACTGACCTTGCCCCGCACCATGGCTTGCCTCGGCGCGTAGTTCTGGTGACCCACCGGATTGACGACTGGCCGCCCGCGCCGCGGCCGCGGCCGCCAGTGCCGCGACCTTGCTCCACACCCCGACCTTGTCCACCAGGAGCAGCCGCCGGCGCCCAGCCAGGCGGACCCGGGAAACCGGGTGGCGCAGCCAGGGCGGAGCCACAGCAACCGCCGCGAAGGACCGCTGCAGGTGTGCAGCCCGAGCCGCTGGCGGGGAGCGAGCCGGAGTAGAGGACGAAGATGATCGAGGGTCGGTGGCGGCGAGCGGAGAAGACACGCGTGATGATGGATCCCTAGGTCGAAGCCGAGTCGTTTTCCACAGCCCCGCGTGGCGAAGGCCTAGATGCGCCCACGTGGACGGACGATCGATCGGAGCCTGCACCCGGGGCCCACTTGGCAGTGGCATGCGATTTTGAATCCCGGGTGCCGTCGCTGACGCCGCCCGTTTCGCTGGATCCGGCCTCTCCTCCGCAATCCTCGCCTCGGAAGCCATGGACCGAACTCCGGTGCTCGCCTCTGCCGTCCTGGACAGGTCCGACTCCACCGCCGACACCCCAGCTTTCGCCGGGAAGAAGTCGCCGAGGCATGGGGGCGGCGTGATCCTTGGCCGCGGAAGTGGACCACGCCACCCCATCCGAAACCTCGGCATCCGCAGCGCCCGAGGCTGCGGAGATCCACCTCCAGGCGCCCCCACTCCGGCAAGGGCTTGAGGCGCCGGAGGATAATCGTGATTTCCGGCATGCTCCCCGTCCCGCGACCTGCACACAGGAGACAATGGCGTACCTTGGTGATCAGTGGGCGACGATGGTGACCCTTTCTCCCAAACGCGTGACGCCGGGGTCGGAAAACCGATGTCCTCCCAGAACTCCTTCTCAATCTCCTCGTCGGACTTGGGCGGCCGGCGGACATCGTCACGCGACACCACCCATTCATCCGCAAGAACCTCCTCCGCCGTGCTTACCGCTACGTGCTCCTCGTCCTTTCTCCCACGTCGGCCAGCTCCGAGGTTGCTGCTAGACCTGATCCGTCCTCGATGCCAGACGGCTTCGCATCCATCGCGCCGAGGCAAGAGAAACGCGAACCCGATCCCCTCGCATCCCACGCCGGAGGTGCCAGCGTTTTGCGGCGGCGCCCGCCGACCGTGGACGGCGACGACGGAGCACCGGTGGTCTGCCAGAACTTACCAGGCAGCTGCAACAAGGGCGCGCCACCGGCGGCCGGCGCTACGCCCGGCAGTTCCGCATCTCGCGCGTCCATACGTCTGCAATAAAAAAAGTGAGCGCTGCCGATCGATGGAGGCAAACTTCGATCCACCAGAAAGATTTTGTAGGAAACAAAACTCGATAAGCAACCTCTAGTTTCCAAATTTCTGTATCATCCTTGTGTGGAAGCTTCTTCTCAACCATTCTTTGGTTTTGTTTCCTACAGCATTCAGCAAAGTCACCTATAAAAAAAAATCCTTGTCCGCGTTTTTCAAATGCTGCATTTCATTCATGGCGTAAACTGTATGATTTCACACAAGAAACTAAATGCCAGGACTGATCTCAACCCTTCCTTATCAGATCCAACAGCCTCGAAAAATGTTGCGAGGGTGAAGTTCTGCCTATTTAGCTCACGCAAAAACCCTATGCAACAGAAAAGCCATTCCCCACTTTACTCTGCACCTGAGAAGAGGAAAACCCCAATTTCAAAAGAAGAAGAGGAAAACCCCAATGCTGGCGTTAACACGCTTCTTGATCACATCGAATGAGCTGTGTTTTCTTCCTATTTGCTATCTCTCTGTTTAATTGAATTAAATGATGATATCTTACCTTTTGTGGTGATACATTTTGATGACTATATATGTTCAATCATTGCCAACCTAGTCTGCTGATCGGTTCAGTTCTTTGTCTAGAAAAAATGTGGACTACAGTTGCGTAGGGAATTACTATCGAGATTTGCGAGCGATGGAAGGATCCGGGAAAACAATTGACATATGGGACAAATTTTCCACCTCATATGTACTTTAGAAGAAATGTTAAATGAAGAATTCCTAATATTCACACTGGAGTGAGCTGCTTGAAGGGATGCATATCAAGCTTCCCCTCTCTATGGAGTATGGAAGTGTTTTGTGGCTGCTGACAAAGCGGAAAACTTGTGTCATTTATATCCCCTATCTCTAGGCACCGTAAATTTTCCTTCTCTGGTTATCTAGTGTTCTTTACTTCATAAAAAATTGGACATTGCCGCCAAGATTTTATGATTTTACTACTTGCAAGTAAAAAAATGATCACAACAATCTTCTCTTTTGGCTTATGAATTTTCAATCACACAAAATGACAACTAAAACGACATGTAAGTGAGTGAGAAGTGGAGATAGGAAACATGGGTCTACCTTTCTCATATACATCGGCTAGGTTACCTAGAATGCAGCTAACACCACGAAACAGGCTTTCGCCCAGCTATATTAATATAGCAACCAACCGATACAAGCATGAGACCACCGCTGGGGCAAACAGCACAGCAAGCCCAAAAGAAACAAAAAAGAAAAGAAAAAAGGAGAAAGAAAGCCGACAATAGCGGTTCGACGAAAAACAGAGAAGACTCGCAACCGTTGCGCCCTACGGAAAAGTCCCACCACAAGCCTAGCACTCCGAAGCGCCGCGAACCAAGCAGCACCTTCAAGAAGGTGAGCGACGAAGACGACGCTGCTGCCCGAACAGACCCAAAGGGCACGTCCTAGGGTTTCCCCCGGTACGCCACGGGGGATGGGGAGGAGGTACATCCGACGCCCTTCAGGAAGGACGGCGACACCCGCAGGTGTCACCGCATCGGTGTCAAGAGTGACCGAGATTTCTCCCGACCCCCAAGGAACCAGACCCCCTGACTCTCCGTCGTGCTCCACCAGACTTGCCACCCACAAGCGCGCGCCACCACGGTCGTGCAATCATCACTGTCGTCGCACCGTGCTCCAAGTTGCGAGGCCGGGAAGACAAAGAAGAAGGACCACCGACAGGGAACAGCGGTACGGTAGCACACGGGAGGGACCGACCTCCACCACCAACGGCGGTAACCGACCGGATGCAGCAGCAGGGACACACCAGGCCCGCCTGGCCCGGCCGAGTCCAGAATGGACCCGTAAAGTCCCCGCCGCCGCACTGCAGCAGGCATGCCACCATCCCCACCACCCCCGTCTCCAGTCCCTTCTCTTCCGTCCACCGGAGATGCCGCATGGCACCCAGCCACCAAGCGGCCGCTCCATCACCACCAGAAACACCCGGACCAGCAAAAGGAGAGCAGACCCGACCGGACAAGACTACCAGCAATTGGACGGCACGGGTGCGACAAGCAGGGATGCAAGGTGCAGCACCAAGATGAGGCCTGCCGCCGGCTACCCGATCCAGGCCCGCCTGGCCCGGATCTGGAACCCTAATCGGAGAGCAGGGGGAGGTCCACGGCCGCCTGCCGCAGAATCCTGCTCTGCTGGGAGGTCCTCGGCCGCCTGCCGGAGTACCAAGCGCAGCAGAGCCCAACCGACCCAGATCGGGCCCGGATGGGCCCAGATCCGGGCCGAGCCGCCCCCAGTCGCCACCCTCGCTTCATCTGCGCAGCGCCACGCCGCCGCCACCTGCAGTCAGCCCGCCGCCGCGTCGAGCTCGCCGAGCTGTAACCGAACCACGGCCGCGCTGAGTGCACCCGCCGGGAGGAACGGAGCCCCGACCCGCCTCCACGCCGCCGGGGAATGGCAATCCGCCGCCGCCAACTAGGCAACGCCCGGCAGCCCTGCCGGCGGCGGCGACGAGGGGGAGAGGAGGAGAGGGCGCGCTCGGGCCGGAGAAGGTGGCGGCGCCCCCGTCGCCCTCGGGGGGCGAGAGGTTTTTGGGGGGGCCGAAATGCAGCTAACACCGCCGGTTATCATTGCGATGACCACAACATGACACGTACTGCGGATCAGAACAGTTGTTCTCAACATATTGAGTTTGTCCCCTTGTCATAAGACAGTGGAACCCGGTCCCAGGAGAGGCTATATGAACAAAATAGGATTATTGATCACACCAACTAAAACCCATGTCGACTTGACCCTATGGTTTTAATCATGAGTAAATAACCAATCAGCATATACAATCATAGGCGTTGTGTGGATAATCCAGATCAGACTGGATCAAATGTGTTTTTTTCGAGTGCACTCGTGATTTATGGATTATGACTTCTTGTCCTATTTTCAGTTCAGTTATCACTGTCTGGAAGGAGAAAGAGTTGGCGACACAGTTAAGTGCATTAACCTGACTCATCAATTTATTTTTCTAATGTTCAGTTCTACGGGTGCACCAACGTTTTTTAGATAAAGGGTTTTTATTACTTAAGAGTTTTAAGCATTACACCCGGCCTCTGGGGTGCACCAACGTAGTTACCATATTATATCGGACTGCGTTAACTGCTGCAGTACATGTGGCTATATATGACGCTCACGCTCTGTCCTATGTAGTACTCCACTTCGTCAAGAGAAGTAATTTATCCATACGTCAAGAGAAAACCAACGCCGTCAAGAGAAGACCAACGCCGTTACCATATTATATGACTGAGTAGTAATTTATCCATACGTCAAGAGAAGACCAACGCCGTTAGATAAGTTGTGTTGAGCGGAGCTGAGTTTAGTCATTTTAGGAAAGAGCAGTGCAAGTATGTAGATATGTGGGTGTGGGAGGTGCCGGGAAAATATTGACCACGCGGACCAACTGTTGCACCACATCTGCCAAGGCATTGTCTAAACTAAAAGAAACCTGTCGGACGATGAAAGCGGTCAATGCTGTGCAGAAGGCCAGGCCACGGATCATGACTAAGGCGTGAGTGTGGCTTCTGCTCTGTATTCCCTTCCTGCTGTAGTAAGACATGCCGAGTCTTGAAGTCACGAGCGATGGAGTGGAGTTGCAGGCGGAAAATAGGATGATGAATAGTTACACTTCACTTTTGATGTGGTTTCTGGTTGTCGAACAAGTGGCAAATTATGCATGTTCTATTCCCATTTGTTGCTTTGTATAATTTGACATCCCTACCAATATTTTACAATTTTACATCTTGCAAGCGAAGTATGTATTTGACAAAATCTTCGCTTATGAATTTCCCACCACAAACCATCTCACCGTCAGCTCCCAAGGGAATAACCTCTCCCCCCGTGTCGCTCCCCAGGCGACACCGGGGGCGCACGCCGCCGCCGCCACAACCACCCTCTCCCCGGCGCTCCCCTCCGCCGCTGCCGCCGGCTCCTGCGCCGCGGTGGCGGCGGCCCCCCGCTGCCAAAAAATTGGTGCCAGGGGAGGTTCTCGTTCATGGTGGCGTCGGCGCCCGCTGGATTCGGCTGGGGATGAAGCTAGCGGCTCGCCGGCGCAGGCAAGCCGGGGCGGCGTCCCCGGAGACACGGTGGAGGTCGGGGTGAGGCGGCTCCTCTGCCTACGCGACGCGGAGGTGCCCGGAGGCCGCAGATCGAAGCCGCGCCCAGATCTGCCGGATTCGGGCGGCGGTTGACCTTTCGGCGTGGCGGCGTGGTTGTGGAGATGAGGCGGAGCTGGTGTGCTGCTGGGGGCGGGTGTGGCCTGATGCGATGCAGGAGGCCGGGGCGGCGGCCCCGGGTGAGGACGACGTGGTCGTCGTGTTGGAAGGGTGTTTTCCCTTCTCGGCGTGTGGTGCTGCGCAGGGGACCATCTGGTTGAGCTTGGTGGATGGCGGCAGTGGTGGGTGTCGCTGAGCTTTCGCTTCTCCATGGTGTTGACGCTTATTGCTCTTGATCTGCAAGCTTTCCCGTGGGATATGAGATGAGCCGGGAGAAATCCTATCACGACCTTGTGTCGGTGCAGGCGACAACGGCGCCTTTCGTGGCGTCGTTTTCCTTCTTGAAGGTGTCGTTGAAGTGCTCCTCTTCATCTCTCCGCAGGATTGGCTTGGACGCTCCGGGTGAAAGCCTAAACTCCGGGCTCGGAGTGGGCGACGGTGGCGTCTTCGCCTCTTCCCTCTTGAGGGCGTCGTCTTGGAGAGTTGTTTTGTGGATGGGTTCATGTCGCCCCTCTTGTGTCAGGGATGGTGAATGTCGGGGCAGCGGCCCCGGAAGGTTGTCGTGCGCCGAGGCGGCGGCCTCGGAAAGCTTTGCGAGCGTGGCCTTATGGTGCAAGGTGGCGGCTCTCATGGTTTGGGTGGCATATCTCGAGCTGTGAGTGCAGCGAGGTTGTCGGCTCGGTCGATGCGTCCTAGAGAGGGGCGATCTTTGGTATGTCGAGGCAGCAGCCTCAGACGTGGTGTGGCGGCCGTGGTCTGCGGGTAGTTGCCCTGTGCAGTTTGGGCTGCGGGCAACTAGGTCGTGCAGTGTTGCAGCTCGAGTGCGAGCGGTAGCATGTCGGGGCGGCGGCCCCGGAAGGTGGTCCAGGTGGTTTGCGCAGGGCGAGAGGGAGAGATGGATGTCGGGGCGGCGGCCCCGAGAGTTCTGCAACTTTGAGGGTATTTGACCTTGTGTCGTGTGGGCGACAAGGTTACCCACGGTGTTGGTCGTCGGCGGGGCTCCTTGGAGGGTTGGTCGCTTCATCTATGTCGGAGTGTCCCGTATCTGCTCCTCCCATAACAGCTACGGCTTCTTCTCTCCGGCAAGGGTGGAAGGCTGGCCAGATCTTTGTGGAGTGGTGTTATGAGCTTGGCTCTAGGGGTTCTCGAGGTTGTGTGGGCTCCGCCTCGTGGTGTTGGTGTTCGTTGTATGGTTTTCGCCGGTTTCTCCCGCTAATAAACCGGTCACCTTCTTCTTAATTAATATATAAGGCAAAGATTTTGCCTTCGTTTCAAAAAAAAAATTCCCACCACATCAAATGGCAATTGCAACGACAGGTGAATGAAGAGCTCAAGTGAGGATATGCAGTTAAAATATATCACAACATTTGTTCTGACTTATATACAAGATTGTGAATCCCACCCCCTGTGACATGACATATGGACAAAACTGAACATTCGTTTCAAAAAAAAAAATCCCACCACATCAAATGGCAATTGCAACGACAGGTGAATGAAGAGCTCAAGTGAGGATATGCAGTTAAAATATATCACAACATTTGTTCTGACTTATATACAAGATTGTGAATCCCACCCCCTGTGACATGACATATGGACAAAACTGAATAGGCGCGCGCTAGCCGTCGGTTGGACGATCCGCGCGCACGGATCGGTCGTATCAGCTGCCGTTCGATCAGCATCGTACGGTCAGGAATCAATCTTCGTTACTGCTCCTCACGTCGCTATCGCTCCCTGCTGTGCCCTTTCCGCGCGCTGCAGTGTGTGCATGTGGTTTTGGTGCTACACATGTGGCGGAGCCCACCGGTCGTTGTGAGCAACGCTGGTAGAGGCAGCCCTGTCTTTGCTCCCGTTGGCTGCCCTGGTGCTATGCAGGTAGGTTCAAACATGTGCTCACATGAAATACATGGTTAGCTCCACACACAAGTACACCTAAAGATACCTAGATTTAAAACTAAATATTAATCAATAATACAAAATAATATAAATAAGGAGGCAACAAAAAATCGAACCAACACAACAAAAAATCATAAAATTAAAAAGTAGCGCCGGTGACATGGATACAATATTTGCAACAACATAAATGCTTTCTAACGTTTCACAATAATACTAGAACAAATCAAATGGTTATGTAATATTTTTTCGCAACATTTTGTCCAAGAGGATGTTACAACTGTGTGGTTTCACAACAAAACTCATGCGAGTTTGTTACAATTTAAAAGCAAGCATGCAACATCAATTATTTCAACAGAAATCACAAACGATTACAACAAAAACTAATTTGCTCGCATCATTTTTGAAAAAGCACGTAAACATCAGTAAAAAAATTAGAGAAAATATAGAGCGAATGCTTAGGAAATTTTGCAACATCTAGCGTTTTATTTCGCAACAAAAGTCACACGAGTTTGTTACAATTTGGAATCACGTGTGCAACATAAAAAAATTAGGGGTAAATATAAACTTGTACCAAACGCCAGAAACACATTGCAACAAATCACGCATGTTTTCACAACATTTGGCATCTGCGTTCACAACATATTGAATGAACTTATGCAACATCACAAAAAATTGGGGGGAAACACAAACTTGTACCAAACACCCAAAAAAAACGTGCAACAACTCGCGTCTATTTTCACAACATTTTACATGTGCGTCCACAACATATTGAATGAACTTATGCAACATCGTAAAAATTGGGGAGGAAACACAAACTTGTACCAAACACACGGAAAAACCTTGCAACAACTCGTGTCTATTTTCACAGCATTTAGTGCCTAGGTTTGAAAATAGACACGAGTTGTTGCAACATCGTAAAAAATTGGTGGGGGTGGGGGGCACAAACTTGTACCAAACACCTAGAAAAACCTTGCAACAACTCGCGTCTATGTTGACAACATTTGGTATCTGCGTTTGCAACATATGAATTGAACTTATGCAACACTGAAAAAATTGCAGGGGAACACAAACTTGTACCAAACACCTAAAAAAACTTGCAACAACTTGTGTCTTCTTTCACAACATTTGGAGTGTGCATTGACAACATATGGAGTGGACTTATGCAACATCATAGATCACCAAACTTAGAACCGTTGGTTATGCCGGGCGCAGACTCGTCGAGTTGGCACCGTCAGCCACAAACCCGGCTTGCCGGAGACCTCGTGAGGCATGAACACTAAATCTGACGATTCCGGCCCCATTCCCCTGTCCGATCGACTCTCTCGTGATTGTTGTAATCACAGATGGAGTTATGAGACGGCGTCACGGGGCGTAATGTCGGACGGCTCCATCTTCCAGTCGGACAAGTGTGTCAACTTGGTTAGCACGACCGGCAGCATGGCGAAACAATGAACACCACGCAGCCGAGCGGCAAAGGCTGAGCAAATTTCCACTAGCCGTGCACACGTACATGGGCATGTATTAGCTACAGTGGTTATCAGCAGTTAATTAAGCAACGTGTACGTAACATATCTAGTGAATTTATGTGCACATACTGGTAAGCAATAGCAGCTCCGTAGACGATGGATGGCCCCATCCAAAGAGAAGAAAATTTCGTCCACGACCCTGAATTGTCTAGCACTGGTACTAGCACTACTTCACGTAACAAGCTGGGGCCAAGAAATATGAGCAGCGAGCGAGGATGTACATGCAACTGCCTGATGTCTACTACAACTTCTATTCTTGTAGATAGTATTGGGCCTCCAAGTGCAGAGATTTGTAGAACAGTAGCAAAATTCACTTAAGTGAGTAACCCAAGATATATCGAACTCAGGGAGGTAGAGGTCAAAGATATCCCTCTCAAGCAACCCTGCAATTAAAATACAAGAAGTCTCTTGTGTCACCAACATACCCAATACACTTGTCAGATGTATAGGTGCACTAGTTCGGCGAAGAGATAGTAAAATGCAAGTGATATGGATGATTACAAGTGGTAATTGCAAGCTGTAGTAAAAATGACAGCGAGCAAATATGCGGTAGAACTAGAGATAAACTGTGTTTCAGTGTTTGGAAATAAGGCTTAGGGATCATACTTTACTAGTGGTCACCCTCAACAATAATAATATAACTGAACACATGTAAATACTTTCTCTTCAATATGCAACTTAGATGCTACTCTGAATTATTCTCATGTTGGATAGAAATACAAATCTACTGCGTAGATCTACAAAAGCACACCTTAAAGTCTGAGTAAACAAACACCACAATTTCATAGAACACTGATATCATCGCGTAGGGCTATAAAAGCACACCTTAGAGTTCGAACACCACAATTACTTGCGTAGGTATGTCACACCTTAAAGTTCGAACACCACAATTTCATAGAACACTGATATCATCGCCGTGTAGTCGCCGGGCGGTCTCCGAGATGACGCGACTGGACGCAACGGGAGGCGAGGTGACTACACGGCGGCAGGCGTCTGTCACCACGCGTCGCATTAACGCCGGCGACAGCGTGCGCGGCAGTCCACGCGCCGGCGTCCACGCAATGCATTTACGCCGGCGCGGATGCTCGCGCACCGCTCACCTCCCTCGCCGTGCCCATAAAAGGCGACTCGCCGCGCCCTCATCGCCGCACTCACCCTCTTTGCCTGCTTTCCCACATCCCCCTCTTCCACCTCCGTCGTCGCACCCAACTCCGTCACCGCGCAATGGGGAACAACGACGAGGCGGGCAACAGCCGCAACGGGCGCAACATCGGCACCGAGGAGGCGTGGGAGCTCTTCCGGTACGGGCTGCTCATCCTGCCGGATTCCCGCCTCCCGAAGAACTAGGCGACGTCGTTCAACGGCGGGCTCCCAATTCCTCCGCTCCCTGTGATGCCGAACCAGATCACGTGCGCCATCGCCCGGCGCCGGAGCTGGCTCACAAGGGAGGAGCGCGCCGACCCGGAGTACGACGACAACAACTGGACGGCGTGGATGGCGCGCTTCCAGCGGGAGCGCCGGGAGGCGGAGTCATTCTATGACGGCCGCACGCTGCCGGGCCGCTGGAACACGGAGGGGCGGCACGACTGCTGGGAGCGGACAGGCCACACGGTGGCTTCGGCCTTCCAGGCCGCCCGCCGGCACACCGCAACGGGGAACCCTACCCCATTTCGGCTGATGCCGCTGCCACCGCGACGCCGCGTCGTCGACAACCAGCAGCGCCGCGTGCCACCCCGCTTCTCCAGGGTGAAGGAGGAGCGGCGATCACCGCCGTGTCGTGGAGGCGGCGGCATCATCATCCAAGAGCGCGCTCAATCCCGAGCCCAATCCCCACCACGCGGCCAGCTCTACCTACGCTGCCCTAGGTACGGGTACGCCATGCCGTCCCCGCTGCGGAACGAGCACGACGGCGACACGCCGGGGTTCCTGGCCGCGCTCGCAGACTCGGTGACCACCATCGAGCGCGACAGCCCGGCTACATGGCCACCTCGGTGGCAACGGCGGCCTCGTCCTCCTCCAGCGGCACGTCCTACAGCCGTGCACCGCGCCGCCAAGACGGCGCGTCCACTAGCCGTGCCGGCTCCTCCTCCGCCTACGTCGTGCTCGACGAGAACGACAACGACGATGCGTGGCTGAACACCGACGACGACGAGTAGGCTAGGGTTAGGGCGCCTAGGCCGCCGTATTTCAAATTTCATTCAAAGTCTTTGTAATATATAAGAAATATGAATGGAATTTGAATCGTTTTAGTTTTTTTGAATCAATTTGAACGCCCGGAAGGTGTTCGATCCGTTGCTCGCTGTTGGGGGACGGGCCTTTGGGGAGCGCCGCTGTGGGCGACCTCCAAAACTTGGGCGGACACATGTCCGGCACCCCAATTGGGCCTTAATTGGGGGGTGCCGGACACGAATTTGGAAGCCCCCGGTGGAGATGCTCTTATATATAAGTCGCTCCTAGCTAGTGATTGATCCTTAGGTCAAGAGAAAATCAAAATGCACTATGATGAGTTTTGCTGAGCTGAGTTCCTGAGGGTAAGAGAATGCACTATAGAATGGGTCTGGGAGGCGCCGGCAAAATGTCGATCATGCATGCCAAATGTTGCAGATGACGGATCAAGTAATGACGGGTCATGCATGCCAAGTGTGTCGTGCCTTCTACTCTTTATTCCCTTCTTTCTCAAGTCAGGCATTTCGATCTTTGAAGCCATGAGAGAAGGAGTAGAGCCGGAGCATATGACTATGCAAATTCATTTTTTGCCGTCGAAAACTTTAACTATAAAACAACGGACTTTGGTGCATGCTCACGCTCTGTGTCTATTCTGACGAGAAATAGACAGAAATAGAGAATAAAGACATGCTGCATCTGGGAGCAAGTCTCTAGCTGATTTTTTTTTAATAATACACGAAAATTATTTAATTTCGGAAATATTACGCGTTTTTATTTTTTTCCAGAAATATTACCCAGTCGGTCTCGTCGAAACCGACAGCCCTAATCGGTCTCGTCGAAACCGAGTGGCCCCACTCGTCCACGTGTAAGCCCCAAATATGCCTGGGTTATTATTACCAGTGGCGTGTATGGGTGAGTGCACGCCACTAGTAGGGCGTACCAGTGGCGTGTGTGTATAGGTGCACGCCACTAGTCGGCTTCGACGAGACCGATTGGGGCCTGTCGGTTTCGACGAGACCGATTGGGTAATATTTCTGAAAAAAAATAAAAACGCGTAATATTTCCGAAATTAAATAATTTTCGTGTATTATTTAAAAAAAATTAGCAAGTCTCTATGGGTAGTGGGCTGGGCGCACGATTCAAGCATGAGATCTTCTTCTCGCTATCGCTCTTAATATCAACTACTCCCTTCTTCCAAATTAGTTGACACAACTCTGTATAGATATAGATGTATCTAGATGTATTGTAGTGTGTAGATACATCCGGATCTAAACAAAATTGTGTCAACTAATTTAGAACAGGGGAGTAGCAGGGTGGCACTCGCAAATGTGAAGGTATCATCTATAATGTGTTGAAAATGAATGGACGAAAATTATTCTCCTGCCAATGAACTTTGTGTTTTGCAATTAAAATTCATATAACCAATGGTAGGCCTACCCGTTTGGGCGAGAAAAGCAAATTTATCTTAGAAACTTGTTTTTCATGATTACAATTGCTTTTTTTACATTATTTGTCAGAACATGTCCAGGTAGAAACTAGTTTCAAAGATCTTGTCGTAAGGAAAACAATGGCGCAAAACGGTTCGTAATTTGAATGACACGTCACAAAGCAATACTTTTTTATTGTTTAGAACAACTTTGTACGTCACTGACATCATTTTTTTTTTGCTATATGTTGTTTAGTACTAATTTGGGCAGCCACAGTGTGCAAAAAAGCAAATCCTATGTGACGTCTTTTAAGGTGACCTTATACATTGTGGAGAAAAAATAAACCTATCCAGAAGATTAAGTTACAGCTCAAACTTGTGGGTTGCCCATAAGCAATAAAAAATTGTTTCTCTCTCTCCTCTCTCTCACATATGCGTGTATACCAATAACACATGTGGTTTCCAGTTGTTGGCTAATGTTCATACATTGTGAAAATTACATAGGACAGGTGAGTCACATGCACCTCATAACAAAACATCACCTTATACTAACTATATGAAAGACATGCCGATCTGCGGCCTCTCAGCGACCCTGTCACCTCTTTTCAAGAAAACCCAGGGACTTTTCTGCAAAAACATCTCCCATCCCCCCTCCTCTTCTCTCCCGCGCGGTGCCGAGCCCGCCGCCGCCGCCGACACGCGCCGTCGCCTCTCTGCTCCTCCCCCGACGAATCCAAGCAGACCTTGAGATCCGCGGTCGTTCCCTCTACCTCCTCCGCAAGCCACGCGTGCAGAGACGCTCGGAGCGCGGCGAATCGAGCCTTCTTCTCCGACTCCGGCCGCCGCCCCGCCGTGCTCGATCTGCACCGCTCCGACCACCTCTGGCCTCCCCGAGCCTTCCATCGTCTTCGTGCTGAACAACTGGTTCGGTTGGGCCATCTCCCTTTCCTCCCCTTCCTCTGTGTCGGCCGTGGCCGTGCTCCTGTCCGTCGCCGCGATTTGGTCGCCGCCGGCCAACTCCGGCGACCATATGGCTCCGTCCGCCGCCACTCGCCTCCCCTTGATGCCCTCCAGCGGATCCGCGTAGCCCCAGCACCGTGAGCGTGCTCCCCTGCCCGAGCGCGAGCTCGGCAGAGCCGCCGGCGCCTGCCTCTGCACCGCTGACGTCAGCAGCGACGTCACAACGGGTCCGCCTGTCAGAATCTTTTAGTTTTCGTAAAGAATTCCATAATTAATAAAACCCTGACATGTGGGTCCCGACTGTCATAATTTTAGTAATTACAGAAAATGCTAAAATTTGTAAAATTCATATCTTTTGATCTGTAATTCAGGAAATTATGAGTAATATACCAAAATGTTCAGAAAAATATAAACTATTTATTTATGACAAATTCATGCATGATTGAACACCTTAAATTAAGACTTGCCTAGAATTACTAAAATGCCACTTTCTTTAATTATGGGGTTTGTTCCAAATATTGCTTTTACTGGTATTTGGACCCATTTAAATTGTTATCCATCTTCTAGGGTTTAAAATGAACTCCCTAATTTATCATGTCACACATGTTTGTATGCGCATTGCATTATACCATGTGTTGATTGTTTCCTTCCTTTCCGGTGTTGGTTTTTATTGATAGAACGTGAATCTGAAGTCAATTGCAACATCACCAAAGACAAATATATATTAAGGATGGTCTTACAGCACGCCCTTGGAAGCATTTGGCTATGTTATTACCGCTGGCTGTGTTTCTGGTAATTCAAATACTCACCCCTTAAGGCCTCCTTTGATTCACGGGATTCCTGTAGGAAAAATGGAGGATTCTCTTTCCTATAGGAATTTGCACTGTAGATGCGTTTGAATCAAAGGAATGCAGCAAAGGAATTTTGAAGGAAAATTCCCTTTGCAATCCGATTCCCGTGAGATGCACAGGAAATTAAAAATCTAGTCAGACCTCTTTTTTGCATTCCTTTGAAAGGAACGAGCCAAATCCAAGCTATGCTGCAAGCACAGCCACCCAACGCCACTACCCTTGCTTATTATATAAGCTAATCAAGTTGATTAAGGAAGCATCTTAAATTCCTCCATTATTACTTTCCTTTGTTTCAAACGATCACTTAGGAAATATTCATGTACTGGTCAATCCTGTAGTTTTGCGATTGCAATCCTACCATATTCCTGTTCCTATTGGTATTCCTTCATTTTGGAATCCTATGAATCAAAGAAGGCCTAAAGGTGAAAGAGTTGGTGCACGTGGCTCACCAAATTATTTGGTAATGTGCAGCATTAACTGTCGTGGTGGGTATATATAATGCTCCTACCTAGCAGTTGTTCCATAGTCCAGGAGAAGATCAAGGCATCAAGATGTGATGAGTCCAGCCAACCTAAGCTAAGCAAAAGCAGTGAAAGCTGTAAACATGGGTGTGGGAGGTGCCGGTAAAATGTTGGCCATGCAGGCCGACTGTTACATTGCATCCGTCGAGGAAGTGCGGTCTATTAACCGGACAATGTCTTTCGGGCTATAAAACAGACTTGGACAGGGCCGGAGTCAGGGACGTGATTCATTGTAGCTGTGTGCAGTACATATGCTCGCCCACCGTGCTATCTGAATAGTGAATAAACGATACTACTTCTCTCTTTTCCGCTTTGACGACTAGCTCCTCTTCCACTGAATATTTTTGGAGCAAACAGTCTCTTCAGTATACTAGCGGTAGTAGGGATGCCGATCGACTAAATGGGAAAATATGAATAGAGAAGTGTTGTATACGAAAAACTACGTGTAGGGAGCTTGGTTGAGAGTTTACTGGATAGCCGAATCAGACGCTTGTGATGGTAGAGCGGCCTGCGCTTGTTTCGTCGGCTTAGCCAAATCGTTCCTCAGCGTGTAGCCTAGGCGATCCATGAGCGATTGATTCAAGGGCGTGTTTGGTTGCTCGCACCATTTTTAACCCTTTTGTATTCATGACCCTGGCGGGTCTGGCCTTGCAAAAACGCAGACTGATCCATCTTGTGCAGCCCGTTTGATTGCCAACAATGTTCTGGCCAGACTCGTTTGCGTCGGTGCAAAATTTTAATCACGCGTTGTTTGGTCGACTGTATCTTGAACTTAGCTTGCAAAGCACGACGTTTGGTTACGTGCGCCTAGACTTGTACTGTCACCACTTCTTGGAGTGGTGAGCTTACCAGCATAGGTGCACCCAAACTGAGAAACTACCACAACACGAAATCATCGACAGTCATAGGATCATAGCTACAACAGTATTAAACTTAACAGCAGTCATAGCAACAAGCGATAACAGTCATAGGATCATAGCGATAACAGTCATAGCAACCCTAAACAGACCGAGACGGCAGGTAAAGATAGAGTTCAGGACTTCTGGGTGGCAGGTACCAGATACAGGTTCAGGGGATGTTCATCACACTTCTTCACAATCTCGGTGCCGTCGGTGCTGAAGATGGTAACTCTGTAGACTTTTGGGTTGAGCATCTTGAAGGTGATGAAGTACCCGATTTTGAGGTCGTGGCACATGGCAAATGGTGCCCATCCGTTGTCAATCGTTGTAGCTCCATTATGGTCGACGACAGTGACCAACCAGTTGTAGCCAGTGTTCGTCTTGAGGACGATCTCTTTAGGGACCTCTCCTAGAGGATGACGAAACGCTGGAGGAATGGGCAGCAAGTCCAAGCCAGGTGCCGGATCACCTTGCAGAAGTGGGTTGGGGACACCTCCTCGTGGAAGTGGCCGACGGGGACCTTCCTCCTCTTGGAAGCACTGCCACCATTGTCCTCAACAACATTCTTGCCCTTCGATGACTGCAAAACAAATTGCCAACTTGTGTCAAAACATCATCATACAAGACACAAAATTGTATCCTCAGTTATGTTCACAAGTGACAAGGCCTACACAAATATGCACAACAAGACAAGCCAACAAGTAAAATGTGCCACAAGAACGTAGCCTCAGTTATGTTGAGCAAGGCCTACACAATTATCCGCCACCAGACAAGCCAACAAAAGCAAGTACAACACACTATTAGTTGTGCATCGTTCTTAGTTTTGGTGGTTGTCTGGTGGTGACAGTGTTTATATTGCCTCACATGTTCAACAGGTCATCATAGGCACCACAGCACAACAAAACAGATGGATGCCTCAGTTGAGCAGTGAGAAGGTATTCACAAGTATGCAGCACCAGACTAGGCATCAAAATGAAGTACAAGACACAATGAGTTGTGCTTAGTTCTTAATTTTGTTGGCTGTCTACTGCTGACATAACCTAAACTGGCTCACAAGTCGAACAGATCATCATAGGCACAAGAACAGAAGATTGCCTCATAAGAAATAGCAAACAAAGATCTTAGGGAGATGACTCTGTGCAGGACCAAGAGGTATGCACAAGAATTGAACTTGTACATAACTGAAGGTCCTATACAAGTCACCTCCCTGCAGATATGGTATGCCACATTGTAATCATAGGCTTGGTGAAAAGTAGAAAATGAAACTAGAACAACATGTAGCCTCATAAACAAGCGCACAAGCTGTGTTGCCAAGAAATGGCTCCTCGGTACCAAGAGTTGTGCACACGAATTCTACTTGTACATCACTCAAGGTATAGTGGAGACACCTCTTGCACCTGTATTGTGCCACATTACAATCATCGGCCTACAAAGAAAATGTAGAGCATGGAAGCCTCAGGTATGCACCACAACACAACCAACAAAACGAAGTACAAGACACAATGATTTGTCCCTGGTTCTTAATTTTGGTGGCTTCCATGTGGTGACAATGCTAGAACATCCATCATCATTGGCAACACTCAAAAGATGATCTCTTAGTACCTACTAGCATACACAAATAGTACCATTTTTGCAAAACAGTAGATACTAAAAGACACCTCTCGTATGCATGACTAGAAAAATTCAGGCCTCATACATCAAAGCCATTAGTGACAAAAAGAGTGCATACAAGAACGAAGGGGTAATACAAGCATTGTCCCTGCATTGACCACTTGGTTATGTATGCAATCTCCTTGCAACTATCGTGGCCTAGTTTAATCATCGGCCTGCATGAAGAAAATGATCGTGAAACATTTGATCTAGCAGATCTATTGATTGCCTCAATTAGCAAAATCACGAAGCGTTCATAGGGGTCGAAGCACCGTGCCAAAGACAATGTCGACATCTAGTTTACCTTGTTTTTGGAACGGTGCCCCTAATCCCTAAGACACATATGCTGTTCATCATCGACACATATCAAAAATGGTCACGAAAACATGCAAAACTTGGCAGATCGAACCCTAAAACGAGATAGATCTACTATGCATGTAACCCTACGCCGATAAATCTCCACGATCTATAGATCTACGCTAGAAACAAGCTCATAAGGGGTGGAGAACATCATTACCGCCATGGATGAAGCCCTCGAGGAAGACGATGAGCACCGCGGCCGTCGGTGCCGATGCAGATCTAGCCGGTCGACGAAGAAGCAGGGATGGCCGGTTGACGCAGATCTTCCTCTCCCACCGAAGATGCAGGCGGCGGAGCTGTGGATGTGCCGGCGGCAGGGGAACCGCCGAGGAAGAGAGGAGAGAGGAGAGGAGTGAGTGGAGTGAGTGGGGAGATGGGCGGTGAGGGGATTTATTGGTGCGTGTTCCCGAAGGGATGCGGCGTCTCCCGCCCCTTCCCAGCACGTGCTGGACGGCCCGATTTTTTGCCTACGCGAGGGTGGCTCCACGGAAACGGCCGAATCGAGCGTTCCCCTGGGCCTGGCCCGAGGCTGCTTTAAGGTTCGCGCTGTGCAGGAACGCGATGCAGCCCAGGCAAGCAAACAGGCCGAAAACAGGTCTTCAAAGGCTACACGGGCTTGCTGTGAGCAACTAAACACGCCCCAAGTCGCTCTGCGGTTCGCTGCTGGGGCACATTCCATTGTCGCTGCTGCCGGTGCCTCCGGTCGTCACAAAACTCTAGGAGTTGGCTACTTCGCCCAGCCGAGTCGTCGACTGTTGTGTTGATTCCATACCATCGATGGCGGTCAAATCTTTGATCCTCACGTGTAGCTGGTCAAGCCCAAGTATTTGCAGTTCCAGTTAAAAAATACATACCAAAAAGATCCCATAGAACAGGGGAAACCAAAACAATGGTTTCCATCTCCCCGGATATTATCATCTCGGTTACCCCATAGAACAAGTTTTGGAGTCGATTTACAGGTCCTAGACCGGACATACCGAAACGAGTTAACGCTCTCGTCGGCGGCGGCAGCCGACGACTCCCGTGCTCGATTCCACGACGAGGACACTCGATTCTGGCGTCAATCTTCGATTCCCTGCGAGGAGGCTTGATTCTGACCGATTTGTGTATAATTGTGGTGTCGTGGTATTGTCACGGCAGATGTTACCAGGGGGTAACTTGAGTTGGGGGCAAGGCGACTCTGGTGTTCAGGAGTTGGTCTAGCTCTACGGGGGAGAAGATGTTTTTTACCCAGGTTAAGGTCCCCTCGATGAAGGATCCCTATGTCCTGCTATAACTCACTATATGATAACAAATTACATGATGCGCCAATGGCGATGGTCGCCGGAGTTTAGATGACTCTGACGTGGGAGCTCTATCTCCTGAGCTCTCTCTATTTTGTCTATCTTCTAAGGCTTATCTCTCTATGACCTAGGAGCCGGCTTATAAAGACATCCAGGTCTCCTGGCCGCATACATGGTAAGGCCGGGTTATACCCGCACTTGGAGTCCTACTCTAGGTCCTTCTAGGTCCTTCGTGGCCTCCAAGTCTTGGACTCCGTGATACGCACCGCATCGGGGTCTTTTGGAACCTTCCTTCTACGACCGGGTTACCGACAAGCTCTCCGGCCCATCAGTGTAACCCGACCCATGATGATGGCTTGCTGGCCTCGCCTGGCCTCCTGCCTGGTGGGTCATGCTTTCCTCTGCATGGGCCTACCGGGTTATGATTCCCCCAACACGTGGCATGTCCTCGCAGCTCCATGGAAGCACCTTCATGGACAAGCTACCCTACAGGAGCACCTGCACAGAAGGAGGTGGGTCGAGGCGGTGGAGGCCAGCACTATGAGAGCATGGTGCGGGCCTGATACGGATGGGCGTGGCAGTGCTCGCAGCCCCATGAAAGAACCTCCATGGTCAAGCTCTCCCATGGGAGCATCTCCACGGCAGGAGGCGGGGCGAGGTGGGGGAGGCTTGCGCTAGGAGGGCCAGGAAAGGGCCCGTGCCGCGCGGGGGCAGTGATGCGTGCCGGAGCGCGTTTTCTGACGGCGCTCAGTTTGTACGTAAATAGTCTCATTGGAGAGATGAAGGAAAGAAAAAAAAGTTTTAAGGTATGTTTTTAGGGAATCTGTTCCGAGCAGACTAATGCAATACCGCAAAATCCTTTACGTTTGAATTGGAAACTCGTTTTCAAATTCTTTCCGGTATCTGTTAGAGGGATGCTCTTACAACTAATATTGGTTGTGGTAAAGTCATATGTTACCGGAGGAAAGGCGTATTTTACATATCGGTTACATAAAAGCTTCCACTTTATTTTGATGGAAAAAATCGGCTTGCTACTTGGATAAATTAGTAAAGTCAACAGAAAATATGATGTATCTTTCATTGTTACTAGATGACCGGTTGCGCCCCTGGCGCAGGTGACAAAATCAAAACTGTAGTGCAGCCTTAAGTTTTATAAATTTTAAATATAGCGTTGTTTTTGTTTGAAATTCCTGTGGCCATCATTCGGACCATCGATAATGAGTAATGAAAAATGAATGATATACTGGTGGAAATTATCATTTTGTCAACATTCGTTTAGCTCGGTTTTAGTTCAACATAACTAAATTCAGCATGCTTGCTGTAAGCAATTCAAACAAGCACTACAGAATCATAAAAGGTTGAAAAGCAAAACGCATCATGTCTACAGCTCATACATGCTCCTGTAAATGTGTCTGTGATTTTAGCCAATGAAATAGGCGATGATGCAAATTTATTTACCAAAGGCAACCAGGAAAGCTCTATCCATGGAGGCACATTATGCAAGGCTATCAGCCAAGTCCATAAATACAAAGACTGACACTGGTCCCAAATCATTCCCGAACAATACATCTAATTTGTTAAAAAATGTAGAAATTGAACCCCCAAAATCCAGCAATTCGACACCAACCTCTAACAATTTCTCTTCCACCCCAATCTAATGAACCATAGCACAAAAATTCAGGTCGTCATCTCCCAAATTACAGAAAGAATCCCAAACCGTTGGATATGCTACCCCAATCAAGCTCAGAAAATATGCAGGTTGTCACAACACCTCTAGAGAAGGCCCACTTGGTGGCGGTGGCTTGTTCTCAACGGGCGCATCATGATCCAAATTGATTAACTATCACATCAGCATACACTCAAATGATCTAAATAGAAATTCTGTTTTTGTGGAAAGGGAAACTAACAGCAATCGGTCACCTATCTATCCATCTTTTGTACTCCTCTGCTACCCGTCGAGCCAGCGGCGCAAAATGCCAGAAGCGAGACTGTATTTCAGTCATAAGAAATTCTCTATTTGGTTATTTTATACACATCTCGAGAAATGGCTCACACGAAGAGAAGAAAAGGCACCTCAGAGCTTTGGTTGAGGCAGATAAGGTAGCTTATCTTAGCCGTTTATTTACCCTGGAACAGTTGTTTTTTTCGACCGCCCTTTTCACTGCGTCTATTGGATGCGTTTGCTTTCCGTTTTTTACTTCCTGGCAACCTTGGTAGGTCGATGACATGTGGGGCAATTCAGCGGGCGGCCCCAGATTGCAGCGCATCGTCTGCGTCAGCCTTTCTTTCTGGGCTTTTTCACCTTTGGTTTTCACGCCACTAAAGGGCAAGCGACCACCCACGAAAGGGCAAATTAGTATGCATGAAACCTCTCTTTAGTGTTTCCATCGACCACAATGTGGGCTCCGATGTCATTGGCCTTATTCATCTATGTGCACCCCTTCTGGTTTTTCTTCTACTCACACATATGCCTATTCATGTCAACGAAAATGGAGAGCTACTATCTTTACTCAAGCATGAGCATTGCGCAATCAACACTGTTACTCACGCCAAGTTACTAAATGAAAGCCGTAGTGTCTTTATAAATTGCTGCATTTGTATTTAAGGAAACAATACAATCTGTTTTCTCAACAACATAGCTAGGCAACATAAAAGAGCAAGTAACATGTGTAACATTTGCTTCACAATCACATAATGTAAAAAGGTGGGGCAAATAAAAACATCATCTTCTGCACATTTTAAAATCTCACCTCAAAATTCTCAATGCTTTCATAACAAAACCAGAAATTCAGAGAGGGCCAACCAAACAAAATCGGGTTGGACCTGAGAAGATTGTTAATCGCTCTCCCCTGTTCTTCGTTCTGATGGTGCAAGGAAAAGTCCCAAATCGATCCCACTTCTTTGAGTGGCTTCTTGTTGGTCGACTCACTGGTTCAGCTTTACACACACTTCAGAGGCCATTTGAATCAGTTTATTCAGGAACGACTTAAAAACAGATTGCATAAACTGAAATGGTGTCTAAGTGAAATACTTTATTGGAAGCAAATGGAGTGGCGTGGTGGAGCTGTGTACCGTGCAGGGCCTGTTGGATCTCAACATCAACAGACTGTTGCCACCCTTGCCAATGCAAACTTCCACATTGGTTGGCCCTTGGAACTTTACCTGTAGAAGCCGGCATCGAGGAGAACTGCGGGGGCATGGGGCAGTACCAAAGTTAATTAAGCAATAATCAAAATAAATTAAGCTGCATGGTGACCATACTCCTATTGGAAGAAAATATGCAAGCCATACAATTTTAATCAATGGAGGAAGAGGCGTTCTTACATTCATACTTACAGGAAGGTAAGTGATCAGTTTCTCTACTCATATTTTTTATACATTTTGGATAATGTCAGAACAAAAGGAATCTTGAATGTCTAATTTGTTGCCTCTGAATACTTCACGTAGCACATAGTAAAACCAAAAGGTTGATCGACACAGTGCTGCATACTGTACAGATTCAAATATTCCCATTGCAAGGAAAATCTCAGCGTTTATTTGCCATGTGCAGCCTCTTGAACACCACACAAGAAATTGATTAAGAAAGCAATCTATTTTAGTTTGTTATATATACATGTTCCCCACGAAACATGATAACTATGTTCAGGAAGGCTGTTCTAACATTCGACATGAACACCTAAGAGGAAATCTCCAAACCATCAAACTACCAACGTGAACACAGGCCATTAAAGTCTAAAGAAGTATTTTTCACACCAAACAGAGAATCTCTATAGCAGATCATCCACCTGGTATTGAATATATTTCTGCTTGGGAGAATAACTCTTTAGCTACATCTTATCTCGCACATCTAATAGGTAATGTGACCAAAATCTATCAAATATGTTCTGATCGAAATGATCTCACTCGCTAACCCTTCTCAAACACCCAATACTGTAGCTTTCGAAAGTGCAAATAAGTATTTTATAAACCTATAAGGAAATATATGTATCTCATCATCCATGTAAATACCACTACCTGTAAAACCCCAAAGAAGTATATGCAAACCCCAAAGGAGAAAACCCATCATAGCGCTCATTGATCAGAATACATAACCAGATGGCTACATAGAAATTGGGTGTAAAGAAGATCAAAGTGCAGCACAAACCAGAGACGGAAGGTGGACTTGATATCCTGGTCGGACATGGCCCATCTCTGTAGTATGTAGATACCTCTTTATCTGCTGTTGTTGATTTGGAAGCTTCTGAAAGGACCAAGGTTAAGTAAACAAGTATAAAAACAAGGCCAATAGCGAAAATTAAGCAGGTCCCAAATAGTATACCCTTGTATTATACATGTACTTGCCCAGTCCAACACATCTCCTGTATATTTTGGAGAGAGAGGCCCTGCCGCTTGACGGATCTAGCTGGATCACCCTGAAGGCGAATGTGTTGGAATGTACGTCCACGATGCCTTTGAGAGGCCTGCGTTGACGACGACACCGGGGCTGAGAAACAGTTGGGCAACGAGAACTCTTCACCTCTCAAAGAAAGCGACTCTAGTTTCCTCAGGCCCGAAATAATAATTTCAGCTCAAATGCCAATATTAATAACAAAAAAATGTTGACAAAGTTCAGACAGAGACAATGCAGTATCGAAAACCATCACGACATTCTGAAATACAAGGAATCCAGAGGATCACATTTAGAAATTTAGGTACCCGCAGCAGTAACTGGATAAATGATGTTCAGAGATGTGGGGGGTACCTTTCACATGAACAAGGCCACCATAAATCTTCAGGCATAGCTCCAGGTCAAGATTTACCAAATTAACTAAATTTGGAAACACTCTCATTGCTTCAGCAGTAATACCATCACTTCTCTAGAAACTTGAGATGTGAGGTCCAGAAAGCTGTAAATCAAGTATAACAAAAATAAATAACCGCAGAGCAGAGCTTGCAGTCGCTCGGCATGGGTTTCTGTTCCCAATATGCGCACTGGTCCTCACCAATGCTCTGACAGCCCATCCTGGCAACAGTTCATGCAAGATTTTAATCTGAATGTCACCACGACGGTGTAACATGTTCAGTTAAGAAACTCATTACCTCTCCAAAAATCAACATGTTTTACTTTCCTCCTTGAAGAATCAGAGCTGCAACCTCCATTCTGCCGCCATGATGTCCCTTTCCAGAGCTATGAGCATATCCATCAGATGCTCCCCATGAACCTGCAAGAATCAGATAGCTGAAACAATCGCCTCATATTATACGTGATGGTATTTAAGTGCCAAAGAATCAGATAGCTGAAACAAATGCCTCATATTACACGTGATGGTATTTAAGTGCCAAAAGCCTCTATGCTAGAAGTAAATCATAAATGAATATGGAAGGGAGAAAAATAAACTTATAGCTCACATATAAAGCAGAACATTGACCATATCAGACCAACTATCATCCCATTTAATATATTGACAACATTTGTCCCACAATTAGTTACTGAACCATTACTAATGAGGCCATTACAAAATAGAGTTATTACAACCACACTAATCAAAAGCAATGAGATAAGAACTTGTTTCATAGTCAGTAAATGTCTCTTGCAAGCAAAACTAAAAATTATCTGCACTGTGCATCTCTTGGCAGGAGGACAAAGTCGAAATTATGTGGGGGTGAACCAACTCATGCCGAGAATTTTCTATTGCAAATTCCACGTACATTTTAAACAAATCAACAGGCCTGTGCATGGTTTAGATTGAAAACTATTACGACATCAACAACAATGGAACACCTCTCACTCGGATTCCCTCCGCGAGCAGAAAATAAATAAAGAGAAGAACCAAACTGAAGTTCGAAACTAAAGAGGAATAGAATCATAGTTCTAAACCAAATGACAGCAATAGAAATAGTAAATAAATATCTTTAAAGAACCATATCAATGTTTTATTAGTAACCATATCTTTAAAGAACCAAATGACAGCAATAGAATCATTGTTTTATTAGTAAGCACAAATTAAAGAACCATATCATTGGTAAATCCTCAGATTTGCACCTCTCTTTTTGCATCTTTAATTCTGTGTCGACCACCAAAGAAGAATCTACAAAAGTAGGAACAAGAAGAAAAGGCTCCCGGAAGGTCCAACTTGTATAATCCAACCATCATGTACAAAATGGTCCACCCTTAGACCAGGTTTGATTCTGAATTTACTTCTAGCGTCTCAAATTGTCATTGATTTCAGCCAACTCAAATTGCACATAACTAATTACATTCATAGTTTTGTTGCTAATTGCCACATCATGAATTGTACAGGAAAAATGACCCGACACACCTTTGTACAGAGAAAATATGGCATTAACCTAGGTTTTCACATACACCGCTAACACCATGTGTAGTAGACATATTGCAGCTTGGTTTTACAATTGGCATTTCAGATGGTGTTTACAGCAATAACTTAGGCATTAATCACACACTGTCAGCACCAAGTGTAGTAGATATATTGCTGCTTAGTTTTATAAATGGCATCTAAGATGATAGATGTGAAGCGCACTGAATTTTCAATCAGCAAAAGGGCCAGATTGCTAAAACGTCTGCATTTTAATGCAAGCAAGGTCTAACAAAAGAAAGTATACCACGGCCCTAAATCTTATTTTTCAATGAACAAGAGTTTTTTGCCTTAACTATTTATTCAAATGGATCTGCTCTATAATACACAAAAAGCCAAGGCAAAATTGTCTGGGCAAGAAGGAAACGGCTTCCAGCGAGCAATGCTTTGATGGTTTTACCGAGAGAGGAAAACATGAATACAGCTATACAAACACTAAGGAGCCCATCCCTCCTCTTACCACCCTATACAAATATTGTAAAAATAGTATCTCTATTGTGCATTTCCTGAAACACATGACATGAACAAAGAATAGATAATTAATGCTAGTGTAAAACCAAGGATAATCGCCTACCTTGCTGCCCCTGTAAGATCCTAATTAATTGATTCAGTTCAACACATGGTAAAGCAATGAGCATGGGAAGAAAAATGAGTTGAATACATGGGAAGGAAGAGGGGCATTACTCGCTTCAGAGCATAAATGGGAAGGAAGAGGGGCATTACCCGTTTCAGAGCATGGACCTCTTCTCACAAAAAACATGGCTCACACATTGTGGATAGTGATAGTGGAAAGAAAACACCAATATGTAAATAGATACCACCGACTAAATATTTATTACTGCATTTTCAAATAAAGCTGAGCTATTTTCTTACCCTACAAAAGGAAAATGTGATTCAGAGACACAAGTTCATAATAGTATTTTAAAATTTTCTATCTATGGTCAGTTGGGTTTAGAGGGGAATACCTTACATCGAAATTCAGAGTGACAACCAAACCAATATATTGTTTCACCACCCTCATATTGATAAGACCATTTCCTGAAATTATCAATCGAAGAGCATTGGTAAGACAAAGCCATCAACGCCAAATTGTCCAAAAGTACACAAAAGAGCAAGAGATTGGAGCAAATGAGAAGCTTATACAACGTTACCCAGCATCGTTGGCAATATAGAAATTGCAACAGGTATAATTTCAACTGCAACTTTAATCAAAATAAATATGAGCTGCTGTTTTCAGCTTCCTAATTTTTAGTTATCGTGTAAAAAAGAATCTCCAGTTCAAAACATAATAAAGCACCAACAGTATGGCATTCGGGATGATTCACCAGCAGGAGTGAAAATGAGATGCCAAAAGCAAATATAAAATAGAATATGGGAGCAGATTTGACTAAACTTACCTACCAACGTCCCATATCATCACCCTTTTGAATTCGGCATGGGAAGCTAACATAGTCTCAAAATATGGATTCCACTTAACCTAAAAGACCGCCCCCTACAGGTGCAATCTGCAGCACAAAACATCAGATGCTTAACAACATATCACATAAGCTGAAGAATAGCAGATAGATCGACTGACCAATGAAAAACAGAAAACTGCAGCATGATAAAAGAGAAAGTCTGACTGAAGCAGACATGTAAGAATAAATAAAATACACACTCATGGTTGTCAAAAGCATACAAGCTTCATGATAGTTTACATAAGTCAAATAGCTCACATATTACTGAATCATGGAAGGGAAGAGACACCAGAGGCCTTCACGACTTCAACCGTCGCAGCGTGCAGAACTCTTCATATTAGCTGATGCTGAAGGTAGGCAGCAGGCTCAGCGGTAACATTATGAGGTGAATCTATTAAACCTGTGTAGCAAGCAAATGAAAGGCTATGAGAAGTGAACTACATCATTAGGTTAGTTCACTCATCGGCAAGGAAATGTAAGGCAAATATCACCTAACCCTTGACAACACCCAAAGCAAACTAAACACTAACTACTTCATCTAATGGTTACTCTTGATCTTAAATTAAACTTATTTCGCACAATCTAGCACCGCAAAATTCATTATCACTTGAACCTGAAAATGAACTTAAAGATCGATTATCTATTCCATTTCCACATAATCAACATCTAATGGTTACTCTTGATCTTAAATTAAACTAAAAGTTAGGGGTCATGGCAAAGTATCATATTGTAAATAAAGGAAAAAAAAAAGATCAGCCAAGCGAAGTATCTGCAAGAGCACCTCTAAACACCAGCAAAAGAAGACTCAAACTCCTCCATACTCATGTCCGGCTTCATTGGAGGAATATTTGGCAGGCGTAAGGAAAGAAAGGATCAAACCTACAAAACAGGAGAGGCACCAATAAGTCAGCATGGCAAGACGTTCAGTGCTCAAACATCCTAAAATGGAAAAGTATATTACGATGACAAAGCAGAGTATATGACCAGAATATCAAAAAATAGACAGTAGTGCAGATCTTGAGTACATGAGCACCTCGCCGACCTTGGCCACGGCCGAGGCTTCCCTCCTCTGTCCGCAGCCTGCAGCTGCTTTCCGTCAGCGAGCAACCGCACATCCCCGCTGTCCATGGGTCTCACGGAGTGGCGGCACCAGTGGCGGCGGCAGGAAATTGCTCCTGTGTATTCATTGTAAAAAATAAATACGCCTGCAATAGCAATATATATTATACGTATATTACAACACATGTGCAGCGAGCTAGCAAATGTTCTAATCCTGCAACACGAAGCTGCAAAGTTGAGAGGTGCAATAAAGGGCACATGCCTTCAGAAGGACACATGAAAATCTGTAGATAGCTATGTGTGGTGAAAATCAACACACTGTAACACACAGATGCTAGATAAAGTTCACGGAACAGGCTACCTTTTTCAGTGGTTGAATTAAAGCAAAATATTACACAACTTTCAGAACAAATTCAATAATTTGCAGCTCCAACAGAAGGTTTGTGAGCAAATTAACATGCAGTAAATGAGTTAAAGCACACAAAAATTCAATACCTTGTGGTGAGTAATACATCAGTACAATACTTAATCCCCACCAAGAATAATTAATCCCCACCAACAAAAGATCATAGCAACCTCAATAGGAACCGTGGCTGCTGTGGACTCCATGGCTCCTGTAGGTGTGGATTCCATGGCTGCGGTGGACATATGTTAGGAAATGAAATGGAAAAAACGAATTCCGAGCTGAATACGATGCATCTGAACCACCATGAATCACAGAAACAGAGCTGAAATGGGTCATATTACCGTAAATAATACATCAGTACAATACAAGCTCCTCTTCTATGTACAATAGATGCTCCTCCTCTATGTGTTCTTCCTCCCAGCCACGGAGACATCAGCACAATACAAGCTCCTCTTCTATGTACAATACATGCTCCTCTTCTATGTGTTCTTCCTCCCAGCCATGGAGTCCCCTGGACACCCAAACCCTAGATGCAAAATTAAAATTAAAATAGAGAGGGAGGAATCAGATAAGAAATAGAGAGCCAGAAATCATCAAGCAGACCAGATCGAGCAGGAGCCTGGCCGCCGGCCGCTCGCGAGCGCGCCGGGGAGCCGCCGCCTACCCGACGCTGCGAGCTCGGCCGCCGACGACCGCATACCCGCGCGGGCTCGCCTTGCTGCAGCCGCCGGGAGCCGCCGCGTGCCCGACGCTCCGAGTTCGGCCGCCGACGGCCGCGTCGTCGACTTGCTGCAGCCGCCGGACGCCGCCTCCTGTGTCGCCGGCATGTCGCCGGCTGCCTGCCCTACGCTCCGAAGAGGACGACGGGTTGCCGCGCTGAACGCCAGAAAGAAGGGATTGAGGGGCGGAGGAGGCGCGTGGCGGTGGGGGATCGGGGAGGAGAAACATGAGAGGGGATAGAGGAGAGAGACGCGGGGTGAGAGGGGATTGGGGGTGGGGGAGACGGGAGAGAGGACGAGGCATTGGCCAGACGCAGGAAAGAAAGAGCGACGCGGACGGCGTGCTGCAGGTGGGCCCGCCCCGACGCGAACCCCACATGTCATGGACCCTCCGTGTGTGCCAGCGAGTGAAAAACGGAAAAAACGACGATCCAACGGCCAGGGGCGATTGGACGGTGGGAACGGACGGTCCAGATAAGCTGCCTAAGCACAGTACCACGGCTGTGGACACTCCATGGTTGTGGTTGTCATTTATAAGGTAAATTAGTCCTCAATCATGAAGCTAATGATATCAACAACTATATATATATTTCTTTCACAAGCCAATTGCTTCAAGCTCTTCCTAGCGAATTTCAAATATTTTTTTATTTTTGTTATGCACTCCCTCTATCGGCTAATATAAGACGTTTTGGTAAGCTATTTTAGCTTGTCAAAATGATTTATATTAGTAGATAGAGGGAGTATGTTGGTTGGTGCTAATTTGTTATAGCATGGCTACATGTCGAAAGCACTGTGCACGTTCTTGCTTGTCCGAGCACTTGACCACCACATGTTGCGTCCATGTTTGGACGGCCGAGAGAAATGATTGAGCCAGCCTTGTGAGTGTCGCGATTAGCGGAAAGCGGATGCGCTTCGAATCATTTGGGTAAGTTATGACGCTACATGTGTTTTTAGTTCAAACGTCACTCCTCAAATGTGAAAGAGTTGGTGGCACAACACAATGCACCCTACTTGATTTGAGTGCAGGGCACTTATTTGTAATGTGCAACATTAACTTCTGCGGTGCCGTGGCGATATATAATGCTCCTATCTAGCTTCAATTGATAAGACAGATCCAGACAAAAGCGTAGACAGGGACGTGATTCACTCTACCTGTGTGCAGTACATAAGCTAAGATTTAGCAGCGAGCTCGATAAAGATTGTACTGGAGAGCCGACTCGGATGCTTGTGCGTAGCCAAATGCATACGTCCGTTCTCATTTTATTCTGGCCAAGAAAAGATGTGGGAAAAGAAAAAAATGCCATGCTGGACCAGAGGAAACAAAACTCGATAAACAAACTCTAGTTTCAAAATTTATGGATTCTTATGCTTCTTATCAACTGTTCTTTGGTTTGGTCTCCTACGATATTCAGCAAAGTCACATATAAAAAAAGTCCCGGTCCACGTTTTTCTTTTGACATTGTACGCAGATAATAGTACGGATACAGAGTTGTGACAAATACAATTAACATAAAACTAGGAGAATACAAACGATCGTAGAAATTCACTTTGGACACTCGGGTGCATATGCACCCGGTATTTGAAAAACATATTTCAAAATGTCGAAAAAATCTGAAATAAAATTTTAAGACATTTGGTGTGTTCAGAAAGTCGTTTTACCGAAAACCGATATTTTTTGTGCTATCTATAAAAAAGACAAAAAATGTCCTATGAAAAGCCTTATTTAGCACCAAAAATTTGTCTTTTTCACAGGCGGCCGGATCCCCTACCGTCTTTCGCAGATCCGCAACAGTCAACACCGCCGCACTCCAAGAGCAGCCCATCCCCGCCGCCACGCCAATACGCAGCGTCAGATTGAAATTGCTCCGACAGTTTGGACTCCACAAGCCTCTCGTCGATGCTAGCAACACCTCTGACAAGAAGGAGCATGGGCTGGAAGACCATTATTCATACGAGTACCGTCGGCATCAGCCCCACCATAACATCGACGGAGGAAACTCGAAAACCTAGAAAACCTTGGACAAAAAAACACACACGAACAAGAGCCGAGCTCCCCACCCCTCACGCTGCCAAGGCGGCGATCGGAGGGGAAGGGGAGCGACGGATCACCGGGGAGACATAGATCACTTTTTCCTCTCCTGGCGAACCCTCGCGTAGGTAATTTTTCGTTTCCTAGAGTACGTCCTTGCTGCATTGCATTCATGGCCTAAACTACATGGTTCCGCAGAAGAAGAAAAACGCCGTGGACTGATCCCAACCCTTCCTTATCAGATCCAACGGCCTCTGGAAAACGCTGCGTGGCGAAGCTCGGCCCTATTTATTAGCTCACACAAAACCCCTGCAACAGCAAAAGCCATATTCCCCACCCTACTCTGCGGCCAAGGAGAGGAAAATCCCAATTTCAAAAGAAGATTAAGAGGAAAACCCAGCAATGTCGGGGCGGCGTGGGCGTGGGCGCGGCCGCGGGCGCGGCCGTGGGCGGGAGCCGCCGAGGGAGGAGGACCAGCTGAAGGAGCTGATGGACGGGGCCATCCACCACTTCGCGCCGATGGGCTACCCCGAGGCCGACATCCGCGGCACCGTCGAACAACTCATCAAGGTTCCCTTCCTTCCTATTCATTTTGCCACTTTCCCCGAGTTTTTTTTTTGCCGCATTAGCATCCCAGTGCTGTCTTCGATCTGGTTCAAGATTAGCGGACATGGCCCCAAATATACTAATTCTTGCGATTCCTTCCAAGATCATAATTTGGTTTGACCCGATCAGGTGTATGGGGAAGAGGGGATGGGGCACCTGCAGGAAGATCACTACCGCGTAGTGCTGGACGCGCTCTTTGAGAAGCAGGAGCGACAAGAGCAGCCGCTGCTGCTGCTGGGGCAGGAGGATCCTACTATGGTGAGCTCCCTCTCAGTTTCCTAGTGTGTATTTGTTCCTGTTCTTGATTAGCTGTCATGCTTCATCCATCAATAAATTTGCCTATTTTCTCTAGAAAGAACCATAGCTAATTTGTCTGTTCCCGACCTTGCTTATTGGGTTGATTGGTCTGCATTTATTTTCACTGTATTGCAAGTATAATGACAACGTGTAAATAGTTTCCCAGTTTTTGTTTCGATGAAGGGATTATATTAATATCAAGTATACCAATTACACCTGGCCTTTGCACCAACACGATATCAAGAGCTGTCATAGTTTCCCAGTGCACTGAAAATTTGGAATTCTTTTTCTTGGTTAAAAAATGTAGGACGGGTGCATTTCAGTTCATAACAAGCTACAAGTTTGTTATCCACTAGTTTTTTTAATCTGACAAGAAAGGCAAGGCGCTCTGCCCATTTCATTAAGTTAAGAAACATAAAAAAGAGAGGTGTAGTGATTATTACCATGACAGAGGAGGGAAAACAAAAGGAGAGAAAGAAAATAATCTCTACTAGTTAATCATTATAGCTTGTTGATGCATCTTCATTATGTCCTGAAAATTCATCCGAAAGTAGCGGCAGACCAAGTTATGAAGGCTACTCTGTTGTATACTAGGCTTCAGGTTTTGGGCTAAGTTAGCCCATTCTACATTCTTCATTTAAAGCACGTATTGTTATTGAACAGATATAGGCATGAGGCATGTTTTCTGATAGATGAGCAAGGCAAATGTTATCTCTTTTTTATGTGAGGGGCATATATTGTGTCATCTGCGGTTAACCATTTGCTACTTTTTCCCAACCATATGTAGAGGTTACATTACATGGATGGAAACCTATACCATAATACTTTGAATGATGCAATATACCCCTGGAACTTCTGTATATGCCGAGCTTTACTTATATTCATATTGCTCCAATGTCCAGGCCACGTCATTCAGTACATTACTTTGTATTACTTAGTGTGGCTTTTTATTTTATTTTTGTCTCTGGCCATCTCTTTTTCTTTGAGAAACAGGAGCAGAGGAAGCAGCTATACCCGCTGCTAGTATCTATCTTTCGTTTGTTATTTACTATTCACGGTTACTTTCATTGTTTGATCAATCAGTTTGCATGCCCAAGTTACCCTGTGCATCAATTGATCAACACTTTGACCGTAAAGTATTTGATTTGTTAGAAATGTTGGTCCTAGGATAAAGGGTGCTATACATTCATTGTTACATTTACGAGATAATGTTTGGTTGTTATTCCTCATCTTGTTTAGAGGAATATAGTGGCATTATTACTCTATGACTAGAATGTCAATACAAGAATGCAGTGATGCTACACAGATCATGCCATCCAATCTAGCATGCCTGTAGTAGGTTGCTAGCTTATATTAGTGTTAGCATGCTTTACTCCGATGGTGCATTTCCCAAGGTTGAAGTGCGTTCAAATTAACAAGTTCCTTGTCATTGCTTGCTGTTTTAGTTATCTAGCTATAGTTTTGTGTTATTCAAGAACAATTTTTTCTCATGCTAGATTGACATGCTAATAAAGTTGAGTGGGAGAGAAAGAAAATAATCTCTACTAGTTAATCATTATAGCTTGTTGATGCATCTTCATTATGTCCTGAAAATTCATCCGAAAGTAGCAGCAGACCGTCATGAAGGCTACTCTGTTGTATACTAGGCTTCAGGTTTTGGGCTAAGTTAGCCCATTCTACATTCTTCATTTAAAGCACGTATTGTTATTGAACAGATATAGGCATGAGGCATGTTTTCTGATAGATGAGCAAGACATATGTTATCTCTTTTTTATGTGAGGGGCATATATTGTGTCATCTGCGGTTAACCATTTGCTACTTTTTCCCAACCATATGTAGAGGTTACATTACATGGATGGAACCTATACCATAATACTTTGAATGATGCAATATACCCCTGGAACTTCTGTATATGCCGAGCTTTACTTATATTCATATTGTTTGAGAGACTACCAATGTCCAGGCCACGTCATTCAGTACATTACTTTGTAGTACTTAGTGTGGCTTTTTATTTTATTTTTGTCTCTGGCCATCTCTTTTTCTTTGAGAAACAGGAGCAGAGGAAGCAGCTATACCCGCTGCTAGTATCTATCTTTCGTTTGTTATTTACTATTCACGGTTACTTTCATTGTTTGATCAATCAGTTTGTGCCCAAGTTACCCTGTGCATCAATTGATCAACACTTTGACCGTAAAGTATATGATTTGGTAGAAATGTTGGTCCTAGGATAAAGGGTGCTATACATTCATTGTTACATTTATGAGATAATGTTTGGTTGTTATTCCTCATCTTGTTTAGAGGAATATAGTGGCATTATTACTCTATGACTAGAATGTCAATACAAGAATGCAGTGATGCTACACAGATCATGCCATCCAATCAAGCATGCATGTAGTAGGTTGCTAGCTTATATTAGTGTTAGCATGCTTTACTCTGATGGTGCATTTCCCAAGGTTGAAGTGCGTTCAAATTAGCAAGTTCCTTGTCATTGCTTGCTGTTTTAGTTATCTAGCTATAATTTTGTGTTATTCAAGAACAATCTTTTCTCACGCTAGATTGACATGCTATTAAAGTTGAGTGGGAGAAAATAGAGTTTAAGTGATAGCAGGGTTAACTTGTTCTTATGATTGGATGCATATTTCTTTGCTGTTGATTCCTTCATCTTAGTTGTCCATATATTCTCTCATGATTTCGTTGTTCTCTAGAGATTCCTTTTTTACATTTCTATGTGTCTGTGACATAAAAGCTTAGTTATGCATAAAATACAAAAAAAGGACATCAGGAAAAAGTTGATTTGTTTTGATGCCTGCCTTTATGCAGCAACAGTTGGCTGGTGAACTGCCTTTATAGCTTGGTGTACTATAACTTAGTTTGTTATTTTTTTGATCTCGGAGATTATCACATTTTTCTACCAAATTTCACAAACGTATGTGTCTACAAACCTTATATATGCTCCATTGTTTTTTGTTTTTTTGATTAAGTTACTGTATCATGATCACATGATCTTAGGATCAGAAAATTTTACAACCACACTTCCAGTGGCGTTCCACCATGAAACAGTAGGATTCACTTCCACCCTATCTGGTTTACGGAAGTAAGCCCATAATTATGAAACTGGAATTGAATCTCTTGAATGTACGTTGTTTTGAATGTCCTTTATAGTTACAGTTGGAATCGTGCATCATTGTCAGATGAATTGTGGGATAGCTAAGTTGCCTTCCATAACGTGTATTTGTCTATGCATTCCATGTTGACAAAGCTGTGTTCTTTGCTAGACTCAATTTGTCTTCCAGCAATCTCTTGTAGCTAACTTTATCATGCCCAGCTGTTATACATGAACTGTTGTGACCTGTGACACAATATGCATATAGTGTGATTCTTATGTGGCCTTGGTGTGAGATGCAGCAAAAGGAAGCATCAACGTCCAAGGCACCGGTAGAACGTGACATGACAATGGTGGAGGTGCACAAGGAGATATCAGCAATTGAGGTAGCAGACCTGATGCTCGTCGACCGCCCTGCTCCTAGAACTACACTGCCACGTCCTGCAGCTACAGAAACCAGTCGTGCAAGGAGTCCCTGCTATGGCTGGATCAGCGAATCTGAGAGTGATTCCGACTACGAAGAATACCTCGCCAGTCGACAGCGGCAGAGTATAGATGGGATGTGAGATGAAGCCACTAACTGGTGATGTTTCTGATCCGTGATCTTCCTTTGGTCATCTTTGACTTGATGCTAGTAGACAAATTGCCTGAGTAGTCAGTAACTTCATATCGCTGTTGTTATTTCCTTGCTCTAAATGGGAACAATGGTACTTGGTTTGACAGGGAGGCACACAGCTCACTTGACCGGAGAACTGTTAGTATAAACTGGAGTGTATTAAGTACGCCGGGCAGACAGACAAGCGACATTGGCCTGTAAGAACAGCATGAAATCGTGTATGCTGCTAATTAAGTAGTGCCCAACCTCGGATTGGATTGTGTTGGCTATTGCTCAACCGTAAAACATATTGATGTGGAAAAAAAGTTCGAATATTGACTGATCTGACATTTAGATCAAAATTTATTACAAAAAATAGAAAATTCTGTCGCCAGGACTTGAACCGGGTTGTGTTGGCTTTGGCTATTGCTCAGCCGTAAACATATTGACGTGAAAAAGGAATTTCCAATATTGATCGATCTGACATTTAGATCAAAATACATTACAGAAAAAATAGAAAATTCTGTCGCCGGACTTGAACCGGGTTGTGTTGGCTATTTTTTTTTTGACGGGTGTGTTGGCTATTGCTCAACCGTAAACATATTTGATGTGAAAAAAGAAGAAGTTTCAATATTGATCGATCTGACATTTAGATCAAAATACATTACAGAAAAAATAGAAAATTCTGTCGCCGGGACTTGAACCGGGTTGTGTTGGCTATTGCTCAACCGTAAACATATTGATGAGAAAAAAAAAGTTTCAATATTGATCGATCTGACATTTAGATCAAAATACATTATCCTAACCACCTAGACTACGACGGATTATGCATATTTAACGTTAAAAACTTAAAAGAACATTTTCGTTCTGTATATGAGGTGTGACATGAAGAAACACCGTTAGTAATATTTTTAGGTTTTGTTTTGCAACTGAATCAGTATTTTCATCCTACTTTAAATATATAGCCATTGCTTTAATTCCGTGGCGGAAGAAAAAGCCATGTATACTACTGTAAAGTTATGTAAACTCACCTTTCAGTGACATGGTGGACTCGGGCTCAAATGATCCTGACACAATGGGTGTCAGAGGATGTTCATTATTTTTTATGGCATATAAAGGATTTGACGCACACAACCTATTTTACTAGCGTAGTAGTTTTCTGCAAGTAGTAATTTTGTTTTCTCTGCAATCTCTGAATATCAGCTTATGTTGACTGAACAATGTGAACTCAGATTCCGTTGTTGCTTATTCGTATCATTTTGAATAAAAGTTTGCCTGACTGTTGCACATCTATGAAACATCAATCATGGGCAAACAATAAATGAGTGGCCAAAATATAGGTTGCTGTGTCAGATCAATAATTCGTGCTAACAAACCAGATCACAGTCATTGGACTTGCCACTTTCAGTATCAAAAACAAAAAATAGTACTTTCATCATCCTTCTTGCAAATCTTTATGTAGAAGAGCACCAACTGTTGACATCTCTCCAGTCAGACGAAGGAAGGCTGAAACATGAAACTCTGTGCTCACTCACTCACTAACTAATTTCACCACCTCTCTACATTCACATCTCACTTTTATAGGCACAGGAAATTTACACCCAAAGACAAGTCACCCTATCAAGAACATATACTTGTTGACCCCATGGCTAAGTAAAAACGAAGCACAAAGGAGGATCTTAGCTGCAATGTTAGCTGTGTAGGTCCGCAAACCGTGTCAGTCCATGTGAAGCCGAAAAAAAAGGAAAAGCCTGTTTCACATCACTTTCTGAGGTTTATGCGTCATAAGAAGCTGTGGTCTGGGTCTGGACCTCGTGATCGTTTCGTCGCTGTGGCGGATCATTTCAGACAGTTTCCAAGGCTTCTGCCATTTCCACTTGAATTGCAGAAGCCATTGGTGGTGACTCCTTTTCCATCTCCAGAGTTTCCCCGACTGCCCTGATATTGATACCTTCTTGCCGACAGTTAACTGTGCAATAGGAACCATCTGCGTTGAAGATCATCAACGAAAAAGTGTATAAGAGACACAGAAAGATGTCAAGGGAAAAACATATCAGGTTGAGATATAAAACCTTCAGTTGTTGTTTGTTGAATGCCGCTGCCCCTTTGCTGGGGCTGTTTACAATTCCAGCCGAGTACTTCAGCTGCTTCTGTGCAGGAACTGCAACTGGGGATATTGGTGTGCTGGAGTCATCGGCAGAGTGTTTCGTGGACCCATTTACGCTTCCCTGTCAGGTGTATGTTTTTTCATTAGAATTTCATGTTATATGTTAATTTTCCATGGTAAAAATCGGGTGTCATGTTTAGTATATTGTAGAATTTTTCTCTCAAAAAATATTGTACAATTTTTTTCCTGAAAAATCTGTGCACTCTCTGCGACTCTAACATAGATAGTTTTGGAATTTATAACGAATTTCTTTGAAAACATGCTTCTTTAGAAATAGATAATTATATATTAGTACAATTAAAGTATAGTTATCGATGTTCTATTAGATCAATTTGTTGTTGTCAATGTTGAAAATTCTTTCTATATTGATGGTCAAACCAAAAAACGTTGGACTGTCATAGAAATAGATATAAAAACATTTATATTTGGAACACGAAGGAGTAGATGTTGTAATATGAGAGAAATCACACCGGAGGTGTAGTAGCCATGGGGGTTGTCTGCTCTTTCTGCTTGCTCTGCTTTTCAAGTTCCCTCCTACGTGATTCGCTGTGTCTAAGAATGCCCACAAGCTCCGTCATTTGCTCCTTCATTTCCTTGATCTCGATTTCTTTTTCCCTTACCACGCATCTGGTTCAACAGCAAATATTAAACATATTATATGAAGTTGGCTTTGAAAGAATCACACTTTCAGAACAAATAAAAATGATCTTCTTGCATGCTATCACAAAAAGGCTAATTGTCTCTGCTTCATTCATATATGAAATATTAAGTATTACTTGAAAGAAAAAGAGAACCCACTATTAAGTTTTGGTTTACCACCAGCTATCGCTTAAAAATGAAGGGCGCTCTTAGTTTCAGATTCTACAAATTTGAAGTCTAAGTAGTATGGATGATGGTATGGTATATTCTTTTGACGAAGATGATGTCATAGTATGAAACCATGAAGATGCCATAATAACCTTGCATCCGCAGCAACACCAAAAATGTACTGCAGCAAACTCTTTGCCTCTCCCATTGATCGCAACTGATTCCAACGACCACGCCCCGAGAATGAACGCTCTCTTTCTTCAGCTTCTGACAGTTGAGAAGCCATTGCAACAAGAGTATTTGAAGAGATTGTGACCATGCTCTCAAGTGCTGCTATCCTAGATTGTCGTGCATTTGGTGACAAGTTATTTGACCTGCAAAAGAAATTGCAGTCAAGACATGCATGAACATCTAGAAGCCCTGAATACAACTAGGGAGTCAAATATGTTCACTCATATTACAAGAAACTGGATTGTAGATTTGTATATAGTAATGGTGAGAGTTCTTGTATATGACTTAATTACTGTGAAAGTAATGGATTGAATATGTGATGAAACGAAAACTTTAATACGTCAGAAAACAAGGGGACAACTATTACCGAGAGTTTCCATTCTTCCCTCTTGGCGGACTAGCTGCATCAGGCATGACATCTTCTTTCTTCAAAATGGCAAGCTCCTCACCAAGTGCAGCACGCCTTTAAAACCATATTATTTTGAAGTGGTCATGAATCAATGCAGAAAAATGTAAACAATATCTGCAACAAACATTGAGAAAAAACTGAAGTACACACAAGACATACAATTGAGACTGCTTTTCATATTCGTTTCGGACTTCGTGGACATGAACCATGACTTCTAACTCTTGATCTAGCCATTTTTGCAACGATTTCTCACTCATCTGTGTTACAAAAGAAATATGCTGAGGAATATGTTTAAAATAAATATCAGAATTTTTTGGGCAAATATGAATAGATCTTACATGAGAGCCAGGAGAAGTACCATTCATGCCAGCTATGGTTGGGGGATGAGGAATATTGGAATGTTGTTAGATTCAAAGTATTAATTATGATGCAAATAATATTGTCATCATGCACAGAGACACAAACCTGAATTATCACGCCCTGAAGATTTCCGAGCTTCAAGTATCTCTTTGAGCCTTTTGGTAGCCATGGCGGCTTCTTCAGTCTTCCTTTGGAGAACCTACACAAAGAAATAGGTGCACCATATAGGTATCAACTTATATTATTGATATAAGGGGCATCGACTTGTTCTGTTCTTAATCAGATTTGTTGGCTTTGACATTAATCAGTCTTGAAGGGACAAAACTGTGAACAATACACTTATCACTTTTTTCACTTCAACCCTTTTAACACCGATTAATAAAAAAAACTTTGTTTCTTCAACAGTTTTATTCAGTATAGCACTGTGTTTAATGAATAAATAATCACTTATGTCACTTCAACTCTTTTGTTTCCTTTAACACCGAATACTGACAACACCTTTGTTTTATCAACATTGTAATTCAGTATAGCACCGTGTTTAATGAAATAACTAATCACTTTTGTCACTTCAACACCATGTTCAAGACATCACTACTCGGCAAGCACCTCAACGAAAATAAAAACCGCTTAGTAAGCGCATTCAAGGAGTTACATACTTGCATGTAGCACACCGAGGTGGTGCATAGCAGAGTTGCATTATTACGCAACAAAATGAGATTCCTTTTGACAAAAACAACTATTCGCCGTTTGTTCTTGCGTTAATGCTCACTAACCAAACAGGTATCTCTGGACAAACCGGTGGCAATAATTGAGCGTGTGGAGGCATATAAATAGCCCATAACTCACATCAAATCAAGCTTCCCAGTGAGGTGGACACCAGCTTCCCTCGGCATCACAAAACAATTCTAAAATCTAATTGTTTTATCAGAATATCTCTTTCAGTGAAAATTCAGATGACTAACTTACCAATTTTTGTCTTTGGGTAAGTGCTTGAAGTTTGTGACGTTCATATTCATTTCTCCGCCCCTCCTTCCGCAACTGCATTTAAGGAAACATAAATGAAGACCATGCTTCTCAAAATGATCTTTGGAACATTAAACTCCATGTATGAAAATATTACAACAGAAGCATTTCATAAGCACTACGTATACCATTAGAAGTAAATCATTTGTGAAACATATTTTTCTATGTGCTTGGGTGTCACTGCAAACAAATGTGGCACTAATTACCACGGAATCATTCGTACCTGTAGAAGTTCCTTCTCACGGGAAGCCTTCCATTGCCGAAACTGTTCTGCTTCTTGTTTGATTTTGTGTTGTAGTTGAACCTGACATTGTAAAATATTGTCTTAATATGCATGACATATTTTAAACAAATAATCACAAATGATGCATTTATCATAGACAAGCTGAAAAAGTGAAGGCAACCTTCTGAGACTTTATAAAATGGATTTCTTCTTGCAGTTTCTTAGCAGCTTCATCACTCTTCTGCTTTTCTTTCAGAAGTTGAACTTGGTTCTCCTGCTTTTTCTTGAGATCTAGAATCTGCAAGTCCGGTATTTTATGACTAACATGTACTAACCTGTGAAATTTATTAGAACACATAATTAAGAAGTATAATTTACCTGTGCTTCAAATGCTTTAAGTTTCTGTAGCTGGGCATCTCGCAACTTATGTGTCTGTCCATCTGCATTTAGGCTTTCAACTTCAGCCACCAATCTGTCCCTCTCTTTCTGACATTGTTCAAAAATTATTGTAGAATTAGCATGTTTATGGCTGGGGTAGTAATATGCAACTCTTGTTGACTGAGGATGGTAGTGTGAAGATGTTATGACAAACCTGTACAGCTCGTTTCTCATCTTCGAGCTCCATAAGTTTCTTTCCGAAGTGTTGCTTAAGTGCCACGGTATCATGTCCGTACCCTTTCATCTCAGACTGCAAAGTGTTTGGGAAAAGTTGCGGTAAGGTTCTTGGCAAGCACAATCAGGATCCAAGAGTAAAAGGTTAACTCAGGAAACAGATCACAAAAGTGTTTGTATTGAACATTTATTACTTTGCACTTTCAAGTTAGTAGAGTAATCGATGGTACACAATTAACGACCGTTGCAAACTTGCAACTTCATCGATGATGCATTTTGAAGTCAACTTTACCAAGACATGGACAAGATTTAGGGAAGAGTCAGAAAAGAGGAGGCCAGAGGAAAAGGGTTTGGGGAAATGAATGCATATTTCATTCATTGATGAATAGTAACTCATACCAAGACAATTTTTTATTTACTGGTGAAATAATTTTCTCTGTCAACGTTTCATACCTCCTTTTGCTCCAGTTGTTTGTTTAATTCATTCAACTCCTTGCCCAAGCTATCCTGCAGCATTGTGTGTTCCCATTCTTTGGCCACTTCGTCATCAATATCTTTAGGGTTGTCTTCTGCAGGTATGGAATATTAGTGGCATACAGGCATAGTAAGACAACACAGATAAATTCCAGATTTAGTCATGATTTAAAATGCAACCAGATAACTATGAGATGCTAAGAGATCACCTCTTACTGACTCAGTCATAAGGACATCAAATGGTTCTGTACTCTGCAAGCTCCGTTTAAGCCCTTCACCTTTGATATAGCCACTTCCAGTTTTCTGAAACAGAGAGCAAAAACCAGTAAAGAATATATATATATATATATATATATATATAGTATACCTATCATTTCAACTACAATGACGCGGAAAAGAACTATATGGACATGCAATGTGAAAGGATCAGTGGAAAGCGGAGTATATGCTTGCTTTCAAATGTAGAATATCTAAGACCATGCTTAAGGATTCAGTGACATACGTGCAGTTCAGGTTCACATGGATCAGAGTGAACATGATTGCGAAGGCCATATAGTTCCCTGCAAAGGTCTTCATTCGTGTGTTCAAGCCATGAGATCCTTTCCCTGAGACCCTGCACATTGATCTCATGTCATTTAAAATGTTTGATGCCAGTGACTGCGTCTACCGTCTATTTCTTGCTGATGATATTGCAGACAGATTACAGAACATTTACCTGAACATCATTTGATCCAACTCCTCCGCGAGCTAAAACTAGCTCTGCTTGCAAGTACTCGAGCTGCTGACGCATCCTTTTCATCTCATCAGCAATAGGATTCCTGTTGACCTGTAAATCAGGGAAGTAAATAGCAGTGTCAAATAGCCATCCTGGAAAAATACATAGCAATTTAGTAAAAATAAACAGATAAATTTGTAGGGAGGCTAAAGATAACGAACTCACAATTGGCTTATTATGAATATTACGTGCCGGTTAGCATATTTCAGCGTGTTCAGTGTTTCTTCAGCATTAATATCTGCTGGACTAATACAAGCTGCAGGAGAAAATATAGATATACGTCAGTTGAATGTAAGTTCACTCAGGCCAGTTAGTAAAATATATCATGGGTAAGGAATGATATAATGGGATTCATATTGTCTTCTAAATTAACCTGAATATAACATGACTGAATCAAATAATGGGATTCATATTAGCTGATAAAGAAATTGAAGATAACATGAACCGGAACTTCAATAGAATTTTACATATTGTATGTAGGAGATCGGCACTTATATTAAAACATTAGGAAAGTGAGATTAGGTGGTATCTAGCAAAATGACTTACCTATCATTACAGTCTTGCTGTTTCCACCGAGTGAGTCCTGTTACCAAGAAATTAGAAGATCAGAAGTAGCTAGTATTAGGACAACAAATAAGATACTAAGAGAAAAAAGTATCTGACGCTGAAGCTGTAGTTAGCCTAGTCTGGTTGAATTGAACATAGCTATGAAATCAATAACATTTTAAGGCCACATTTGTTCAGTTGCGTGAGAAGAATATAACCTGTAGAAGGCGAGTGAGTTTGCTGTCCCGATAAGGGACATGTGCACCTTCTTTCCTCTTTTTCTCATCTCCGAGAGCACTTATGACGTTCCCAAGGGCAAGAAGTCCTCTATTGATATGAACACCTAATGACATGAGGCATAAATTGCCTTTTAGCTTGCGACCGAGATGATAGTGCATCAAGGGTTCATCTAAAACAAAAAAATGCCAAATACCTTCCTTGAACCGAAGGCCGTCTGAACCAGTTCTCTTAGCCCGTTCTGACCCCGCAAGATCTACTAAGTGTAGTTTGGCACAGAGATAATCGTCATTTATCTCTTCTATAGGCATTCCATCTGATGTCATGATGGGGTCTGCTTTGCGCATCTGCTCCAATGTGATTGTGAAGATGGCATGGGAACGACTATTACATGCCGAAACCAAAAGCATAAAGTTCATTAAAAGTTGTCGAATTTAGTAAGGGGGTATCACATAGCCAATATGATTGAATGTGCCCTAAAGCACTTGAACAGAACAAATTAGTTTAGACCGGAAAATAATTTGACTTATGAGGGGAAGACAAAAAAATGGACTAATTGTGCAAAAGATCCTATAGTGATATAAGTGGAGATAGAAACAACATGAACATGTAATCAAGAATTCATCACAAGAAACTGTATCCAGCATTCATTGCATGTTTCCAATCTTAATGATGCTACTTCCTTTTATCATCAGATGAGTTATGAGTGACTAAAAAGCTTCATCATCCTAAAGACAAGTGATAATTATGATAATGTTGCTAACCTTGATTGGTTGTTCATGTTGGTACTCCCGGTCGCGCGACTCAAAGAACCTTGTTCAAGGCATGTAGTCATTTCCTTCTGAGTAGTGACATGGACTTCGGTCGACCCTGTTAGAGTTATTACCCCATTTGACCCCTCTCGGATCTGCACCGGAGGTTTACCCGGCACGGACAATTTGCCGACGTGTCCATTGCCATTCTCAACTTTGCCAGCAGCAACGATAGCGGGATCAAGCAAATCCCTCACCTCTTCTTTCAAGATCTATTCAAAAGAATCGTTTAGCATAGCTAAAATTTGTAGAGGACTGTTGGCGAAAACCGTCAGTTGATAATAAGATTGTCATGTACCTCGATGAATGAAACACGTAGCTGGAACTCTACTTGACTTTTCAGTTTCTCAATCTTGTCGAACATCGCCGCCATGGCCAGTGGGATAATTCCGACATGTGTCCCCTCCTTGCAAGATGTCCCCATGGTGTATGTCTTCCCAGAGCCAGTCTATGGAAAGGACAAAAATGATAAAGAGTTTAGACTTGAAATGATCAGCATTTCTCTAAATCGCCACACACACACAAAAGAGAATCAACAACATTTTGGGGTTTTGTTTGTGGAAGCAAGAAAAACCAAAGCAGTCTGCCCCATTATGACAGAGAAAACAGCTGGAAGAAAAAAAAAGGATTGTAGTTCCAGCAGCAGCACATGATGTGCTGCTGGCTTTTTTTCGCCTGCATTGCACCTCCCTCCCCCACCCCAACGTGGTGGTCCAGGTATCGTATGAATGAACGGCACATGGGACTGGGAGAGCGAAATGAATGAATGATTGACCGACCTGGCCGTATGCGAGCACGGTGGCGTTGTATCCCTGGAAGAGGCCCTCCACCAGCGGCGCCACGCACTCGTCGAACATGGCCGTCGACGGCGTGCCGGAGCTGCCGTAGACATGGTCGAAGGTGAAGGAATGGGTGCCGATCTGGACCTGCATTTTCTCAACAAACAAAAGGCAGATCTCGTCAGTTCTATTATTACTGCTAAAAAGTTGGAGAAAAGGAAGTTACTTTTTCATCTCATCGTAACCCCAAACTTGCTTCAACCACAAAAGGAAAAAAAAAAAGGTCACACGGATCAAGAAGAGATTGTTGGTGAGAAACGCAAGAAAGGTCGAGAGGAGTGTGCCATTGACAGCTGGGGAAGGGGAGCATTCAGATGAAGTGAGATAAGCCAGATCTCAGTCAGTCTCAGGGTGGTATCCAATCCTTCAAGTTCGTGGTGGTTAACAGATAAATCTTCTCAGAGAGGAAATGGAAGAAGCTCGAATTGGGAGAGGTGAAAAGGACTGGATGAGCAAAACAGAGCTGGATAATTGCGTGGTGACGCTGACAGGATTCCTGCCCAAATAAAGAAGAGCACGAACACCATCAAGATTGGACGCAACTCCGCACCAGAAATGCGGGGAGTTCTGGCACTGCCGACAGAGGAAATTCTTGAGGAGAGAGAAACACATACATTTAATGGTCAAAAAGGGAATAAAGGAAACTGGGCATCTCTATCATGGGGGTGCTGGAGCTAGCAAGCAACCTAGATTCTACTCTGAATTTCAGAAGTTTCTGCTGGAGACATCACAGGATCTCGATGTCCAGGTTGGGAAAGAAGAAGTGGATTAGTTGGTTTCTTTTTTGTGAGATTGCTTGATCTTGATTCAAAGGAGAAAAGTATAATCTGTCAAGTCTTTTTATTTCATTTCTTGGCGAAACTTAGAGTTGCAATCCTAAAGTCTCGGCAGAAAATTTCCATCCAGTCTCTGAATTCTATTAAATGAAAATAAAGAAATGCAAACCAATGCATGTGTTGCTCTTTCTTTTGGTAAGCTAAGAAAAGCACATGAATTTATCATGTGGGCAGAATTGGGTTGAAGAAATTGCCTAATTCCTCTAAAAACCATCCAAGAAATAGCATAATCGGTCGGCCGAGTCAATCTAGTATCTGAACTGAGACATATACTGCTTGTAAAGAAACCAAAAAAGAAAGAGTCAGAGATGGAAAAAGAAAAATCCAAACATTCCATCCGACCGACGGACCAAATAGAATAGAAAGAAAGAAAAAACCTCAATTGAGTGAAGGAAGAAGAAGGAAGCACCTGCGGCTTGCCGGGCACGACGGTGACGCAGTCCTTACAGCCCTGCAGCTTCTCGTCGCCGATGAGCGGCCGGGCATGGACCGCTACCTTGACGCTGCAATCCTCGCCGTGCTCCATTGTCATCTCGCCTGCCTCCGATCATACAACGAACCTCCGAACGCCGACACGAGCACCAACCGAGAGAGAAAAATGCGGCCGGTAGGGTGTGGGTTTCTTTCTTGCAACAAGGCAATAAGATAGACAGGGGAGGACAGAGAGAGGGTGGGAGAGAAGGAGTGAAGCAAGGATTAAAGGGAAGAAAGGGAAGGATTGCGACTGGTGAGTAACAGCAGCGGCCACTACTACTACTACCGCCGAGCAAGCACCGATCAATCCTCCTGCCACACCATCATGGTTTCTTGGGTTGTACTGCAATCTCCGTGGATGGATGGAGTCGGGGGCTCAGATGGAGATGGATTTCAGGTGGAATTGGAAAAGCTAGAGGAACTTGACCCACACTCCTGCGCGAGCGAGCGAGCGCAACCACCTCCACCACCGCCGGCCACGCCACCGCCACTCCGATCCAACCGCTGCAGCCCGACCGATCTCTACAAATGCTGCTCACGCTCCGAGGAATCCAGCTCTTGGGCCAAGAATCTCGGGACTTGGATCTTGCTGGCTCCCTCCTTGGTGGTGGTGGTGTTCTTGGGAGTGGGAGAGCCTTGAGGTTGAGGAGGTGTTTGGTGGTGGGTGGAAATGGAGGACGGGCTGCGATCGATGCTGTGTAGGTGGGAGTGTGTGCGTCGCTCTTTTAACTAATCAATCGTTTCTTTTCTGCTTTTCTGGTGAGCGAGCGCGTGAGTGAGAGGAGAGTGCTTGAGGCTTCAGTCTGTGAATTCGCTGTGATTGTTACCACTGTCTATCTGTCAGTCAGGGCATCTCCAGCCGGCCCAGCGCCCCAGGCTCAAAATAGCGCCGAATTAGCCGAAATAGCGCCGAATCCTCCCAGTCGTCGCGTCTAGAAGCCCAAATAGTGCCGTTTGGGTCAAAATTAGCGCCGACGCTCCCAGGCCAAACCCAGACTGCCGGGGGCAACTGGGGGCGCCGCGCGAAGCGAAAGCGCGCCAAAACTCGGCGGGCCAGGCTTGTCAGCGACCTGGGCCAAAATGGCGCGAAATGGAGGCGAAACCGCTGCGTTCTTATCTCCTCGGCTCCCGCGCTGGTCAAAATCCTACCGGAGTAATGGCGTGTGGACTGCCGCGCCGTCAGCGGTGGCCGCCGACGCGTCCAATCGCATGCCACGCGCCGGAGTAACGGCGCGCCACCGCCTCGCCTCCCTCGACGCTATAAAGACTCCCCGCGCCGTGGCATTACCCACATCTTCTCTCGCCCATCTCTTGCCTTCCCTCTCCCTCGCCTGCTTCACTCCCCCGAGCTCGCCGAAAGGTTCCCCGGCGACAACGCGGCGGCGAACGGCTTCGGCCGCCGTTTCCTCCACCCCGAAGAAGCGCGCATGCTCTACGAAGCGGGCTACCCGACGCCGCTGGACATGCGCGTCCCCGGCGAGTGGAGGCTGAGCGCGGGCGGTGTCCCCGTGCCTCCGACACCAGAGGGCGCCGAGCGCGTGGAGGCGATCCAGGAGGTCCTCGCCGGCCTCTCGGAAGAGCAGGCGGAGGACCCGCGATGGGATCTGGCCAACCATGCGTTTTGGACGGAGATCTTCGTCCAGCGCCACCGACGGGAGCTGGAGGACACGGGGCGCAACGGCATCGTCGCCGGCCGCAAGAACGCCGGCAGTGGTAGGGCGCTCCAGGACGTACACTGACGTACGTCCTGGAGTACATCGCCGCCGGCAACAGGCCGCGGCTCACGATGCCGCCGCGGCCTCCGCCCATCTCCCGACGCGTCGGCGCGGCTTCCTGGCTGCCAAGACGGATGGCGGCATCGTCGTCCTCTTCGTCGGGCCAGCGTTCATCCTCCACGCCGGGCTCCTCCTCCGCGTCGCGCTCCATCCCTACGCCGCGCTCTGCCCTGACGCCGCGCACCGCGCCCGCGGCATTTGCTCGGGTCAAGCCCGAGCCGGAGGACACGCCGCCACGGAGGCAGAGCGGCGACATCGTCCTCAACTCGGGGCGTCGCATTCCCTCGCCGCCCCGTGGCCATCTCCGCCTCGTCAGGCCCAAGATGGAGCCGGGCACCGGCGGCGCTTCCTCCAAGAAGAAGAAGGCCCCGACAAGGGAATGGACGGCGAGAAGCTCGCCCTGTCCGCCTCCATGAACAACATCCTGCCGGCGGAGGACGAGTTCGCCTTCGCCTGGTCGCGGGAGCAGCACGCCATGGAGGAGGTAGCGCACCAACAGCGCCTCCTCGACGAGGTGGCGGCAAACCGCCGCTTAGCACGTCGTCCTTCTCCCCCACCTCCGGCGAGCGGCCACGGCGTCGACCACGGCGTCATAGTCCTCGACGACAACGACGAGGAGTACTACGCGCCAGGGCCGAGCAGGTGGCACGGCGACGACAATGGCGCAGGGCCGAGCCGCGCCCCGGACGCGCCGCCGAGCGACTCCGACGACGACGGCGGCGACTACACGACGTTCTACAGCCAGCTGGGCATGTAGAGCGGCGTGTTTTAGTTTAATTTTACGTTTTTTTAAGTTTCCATATATGTAATGGCCTGAACTTTGCGAATTTCGCCTATATAGTATGAAATTCGCCTAAATTTCCAAGTTTCGTCGAAATTCATATTTTTAAAAATTTATGAGCTTGTTCCTGGATTTTAGCACGGCTGCGAAAACGCCGCTCCCAGAACGTGAAATAGCGCCGTTGCCCCCAGGCGGCTCAAAATAGCGCGTCGGATTTCGGCCTGCGGCACAACAGCTGGAGATGCCCTCAGTCGCTGCAACAAGGACACCCGATCTCCATGGTTGTAGCCAGCCACCGCACTCCACTAGTATATACTATATACTACGTGTCCCGTTACTCATATTGTGCTCCGGGTATATGATTTGCAGGCGTTATTTGTCTGTCTCGCCTCTATTTATACTTTGCGTGCGAAATCATGCCACCGATTTGAGCTTTCAAATCTGGATTTAAATGCGTCGTCATTGCTCCTAAAATGCATCCTTTCATTAAAGCCCTTTATTGGCTATTTCTGTTTTCTTTGTTCTTAAGCATTTTCTTTATTCTCTTGGATTGCAATTGTGTATTGTCATTTTTTAAAGGAAAAAATGGGTCATGTTGGCATTTGTATAATTTTGACATCTCGGCTCCAATACTTGATAAACTAGCTCCGTTCCCCTTTTTGAAAAATAACTGAGGAAACAACTCAGTTAAAGTCCCTAACCATTAAAAAATAAATCGTTGTAGATATTCCTGGAATTACATATTTACTTACACCTGTTACATACACTAGAAACTTCTATCGAGATATTTGTTAGGCTATATCCGTAGGTCTCTCTACCACGATATTAAAAAATACTAAAGTGATCGGTAACAAGTATTAATATAAAATTATAAGTCTAAGTGGCATAGAAGAGTCAATGGCCTATGATTTTCCCATTTATGTTTTTTTATCCAAGACAATGCAACTACTGAAAGGTTATTAAAGATATCGATATATATTAAATTATAATGAACTATCCTTGCAAAATGCCAATCAAAGTGAGCAAGCATAGTTACAATGATAGACTATAAATTGTATCTGACCTTAATATTCATGGTGTTGTTAACATGGTTAATTTTTATTTGAAATAAAAAGCTATTTGGGCTAAGATAGTAGAGGGTGATGAAGTGAGCTAAAGTAGAGAATGTGGTTAATTTTGCTAAGTGTAAAAACGGAACAGACTAGATCTGACTCGATATACTCAAATTGAGTTACAAATAAGTATAAAATGTGATTAATTTTGTTAAGTGTAATAGTATAATTTATTAGTGTTAATAGTATACTGACAAAATGAGTTATAACAAAGTTAAGTATGTGGTAAATTTTGCTAAATGTAATAAAAATATGTGTTAATTACAATCATATGTCGACTAAATAAGTTGTAATGAAATATATAAGGTGTTTAATTTTGCTAAGTGTAATAGAAACACCCACATAAATCTTGAATTGAAAGAGCATGGAACGGAACCTCAGTGTGGAGGCATCATGTCGGCTAGCCACGACTCGAGTAAGCGCCCTTGCATAGCTAAATGATGGAGCGAGAACTAGGCCGACGGCGATATCTTAGCATGGTTGCTTATTTTTACAATATATATTAAAACATAGGTATTTAGCTAGTATATTTTGCATAGAAAAAAATCATATTCATTCAACCACGGAGTTAACTTTATATTGCGAGCAAGAGTCCCTAAAAGCAAGATCTTCATAAGCTAGTATCTCAGCTTTCTATGTTTCCTAAATGTTTTCTTTTGTTACCCTAGATTACAGTCGTGTATTGTTGCCTTCTCTTAAGGAAAAACGTACATTTGGCATTAGTCTGACTTTGACATCTTAGGTGCAATACTTGATAGACTGAGATCCTCGACTCAAGACTTAGTTTAGTTTAGGTTCCTAACTTTATACTAAGTTGTTTAGTTGTTGAATTGTTGTGGTATACATAATGTGGTAGTGGTTTCGCAATGTGATGATCCGTTGGGATAAATAAAATATAAAATTTTAAAAAGGAATAAGAAAATAAGGGAATGAGAAAGTAATATTGGAATATTGAAACACGCGGTCATTTAAGAGAAGCGCAAATTGGAGAAGTGATAATTTCATGTAATCTTATGGAGTAATTTTGATAATGAAATGATGTGATGTTTTCTTATTTTTCTTTCAAAATGTCTGGTTTAATTCCATGTTTTTCCAAGTTCAACAGTTTCATTCTTTTGTACAATTTCCTACATATTTCAGATTTTTTAAGTATTTTTCGTTTCTTACTTACTAGGGCGTACGTGCGCTAAACCAGCATCGCATAATTGTGAAAACCAATTTTAATATCGCAAGAGACTAGAATACTCATGTTTCCAACGTTGAGAGATCAAATTTGTCTGGAAGTTTAAAAACAAATTGAGATTCGGACAACAGTTAGTCGAAGAACCACAACCGAATTATTTTTTCTCAAACGTTTGGTTTGTGGTTCACGTATATATCTACGTGCAGGTGCTGGCTGGAGCAACGGTTAGAACCCGGCAGCAACATCTGAGTCACTGAAAGTGGATTTCGTTTGGTTCAGGGCCTGTCAGGTAGTGGGTTCGAGGGACAATCGGTGGATAAAACTACGTGGAAATAATCGGAGAAGACAGGCTACAACGGGTCAACAGATTTGCTGCAGCGGCGATACGGACGGAGTAAAATATTTGGAGAACAGTGCAGCATTTGGTAGCATCGCAACCTCGCCACCCTCCCGTGCCGCTCCTCTGCAGGCTTTCGCCCCCTCGTGTCGCAGTCTGCCTGCCGAGGAAGGTGGCACCGATACTCCCTCCTTCCTGGTGCATATGATTTGCATGAGTAAATTACGAAAAACTATCACAACTGAGGCAGGATTAACGAGTCAATACCGATCTTGATAATTAAATCTACCAACACTGAGACTAACGATAACACATCACACTGATTTCTACTAACCGCATTTTGACAGCACTGCTGACTAATGGAGCCCACCTGTCAGGGCTGACTAGCAGCACATGTGGAGGGCTAGCTGACATGGACGTGGTGCCCACTCGTCAGCCCACATTTTTCCCCTTTCCTCTTCTTCTTCCTCCTTCGTCTGTCTCCGGCCAAATTGTTCGCGTACCACCACTCCGACCCACTCCTCATGCACATATCCGGCCGATGCTCTCTGCTTCTCGCCCCTCCCGCGGCCGATCGTCACCATCGGCGGCTCGGCGCACCACACAGAGGAGGGGAGATGTTCGTCGTCCTCGATGCGAGCGCCTCCATACGCCGGCGAGGCCGAGTAGATGCCTGCCATGCGAGCCGCCATGGCCGCGGCGAAGCGGCGGCGGAGGACACATGCCTCTAGCGAGGGTCAATGCCGGCCGGGCGCCGCACGGCCACGCTCGCCGATGGCGTGCCGCCCCACGCGGCGACGAGAAGCACGACGACGGGAGCCGCGGGTCGCGCCGCCATGCTCCGGGCGGTGGGGGGCTTTCCCGAGGTGCGGGCCGCCGCCGAGGTGAGGCCGCCGTTGCCCTCGATCCGCTTCCCCGAGGTGCGGGCCACCGCCGCCGCGCTCCGGGCGGTGGAGGGGCCTCCCCGAGGTGCGGGTCGCCGACGCCCTCACTCGCATCCTCAGGTGAGAAGCCAGCGGGTCCGTGCTCCGCTGCTGTCGCCCGGGCCCGTGCACGCGGATTTGCAGGGGCTCGTTGACGCTCGATATCCAGCTCCTGCCCGGGACCGTTGCGCGCGGATTTGCAGGTCGCCACCTCCGCGGTGAACGCCGCCATGCGGTGTGCAGGATTCAGTTTCGGATCAGGCACGAGGAGGAAGAAGAAGAAAGGGGAAAAGATTGGGGGCTGTCAGGTGGGCCCCACTTCCACGTCAGCTCCACCTCCACGTGTGCTGCTAACTAGGCCCTTACAGATGGGTCCATTAGTCAGGGCTGCTGTCAAATGCTATTAGAATGAAATTTGCGCGACTTGTTCGTTAGTCCCAGTGTTGGTAGATTTTTTAAAAAATTACCAAGATCGGTACTGACTCGTTAATCTGTCTCAGTTGTGGTAGTTTTTTTTTTAATTTACTCGATTTGCATGCATTTTTTGTTTGTCTCCCCTCTACTGATTTTGCGTGCAAAATCATGCCACCGTTTTGAGCTTTCAAATATGGATTTAAATTCAACGTCATTGCTCCTAAAATGTATCCTTTCATTGAAGTTCTTTATTGGTTATTTCGTTCTCTTTGTTTCTTAAGCCTTTTCCTCTTATTTTCTTGCTGCGCCTTGGATTGTACTCCCTCCATTTCTAAATGTAAGATATTTTAGCATTTTATTGCCCACGCGTATCTAGACATGAATCTTGCACTAAACATGTCTAGATACATGTGGACCAAACAATAATAAAATATTTTACATTTAGGAACGGAGTTAGTAGTTGTGTATTATCATTTTTGAAGGAAAAATGGTTCATGTTGGCATTTGTATAATTTTGACATCCCGGCTCCAAAACTCGATAAGCTGGCTCTTCCTGAGTTAAAGTTCCTAACGTATTCAAAAGCAAATCGTATATCTATAATTAGCTATTTACTTACACATAGACTAGAAAATTACATACACTAGAAACTTCTATCAAGATATATGTTAGGCCAGTAAATCTCTCTACCAAGATATTTAATAATCCTAAAGTGGTCGCTAACAAGTATTAATATAAAAACTACAAGTCTAAGTTGCATAAACTAGTCTATGGAGGCACATGATTTTCCATTTATGTTTTTTATCTAAGAAAATTGGGTTACCAAATACTTAATAAGAATGTCGTATAAATTAAGCAATAATGAAACTATCTTTGCAAAATGATATTCAAAGTGAGTAAGCAAAGTTATATTAACCGACAATAATGTATAATAAAAATTTATCCGACTCTAATATTTGTGGTATTGTTACATGGTTAATTTTTCTTGGTAATAAAAAGCTATCCGAGATAATATAGTAGAAAGTGACAAAGTGAGCTATAAAAAAGGCAGAGAATGCAGTCAATTTTGCTAAGTGTAAAATGGAATAGATAAATTTTGAGCTTTCAAATCTGGATTTAAATGCAACATCAATACTTCTAAAATGTTTCCTTTCACTAAAATGTTTTCCTTTGTTAAGTGTAATATGGTCATTTATTAGTATTAATCGTATATTGACAAAATGAGTTGTAACAAAGTAAAATATGTGGTGAATTTTGCTAAATAAGATACACATATGTGTTGGTTACAATCATATGTCGACTAAATGAGTGGTAAATAAATATAAAATATGTTTAATTTGCTAAATGTAATAGAACACCTGCATAAATCTCGAATTATAACTCTAGGTTGCATAAACTAGTCTATGGAGGCATATGATTTTCCCATTTATGTGTTTTTATCCAAAATTGTGTTACAAAAAGCTTACTAGGAATAACGATATAAATTATACAATAATGGAACTATCCTTACAAAATGTTATTCAAAGTTAGTAAGCAAAGTCACATTGACAGACAATTGGTGCATTCTGTACACTAAACAGTTGGTGTTGTCGCGTAGCTCAACTTGGTGAGAAGATTCGGCAAAGCTTCGGGAGCGTCCAATTAAATTGCGGAAATCGCCCCAGATAATTTGTACGGGTTCGGTAACGCACTCAAGATCACCTCATAGCAAAATCGTGGCACCTTGAATTATGCAAGGACACGAGACGAATAAGATGAGTCATTGTAGCTATTGGAATATTGGAGAGTTACTTTTGTTTGAATGTTGAGAGATCGAATTTTCTGACACTGAAGTTAAAACCAAATTAAGTTTCGGACAACAGTTAGTCCAAGGACCACAGCTGAATTTTTTTTCTCCCACGTTTGATGTGTGGCTCATGTATATATACGTCCTGCAGCGCAGGTGCTAGGTGGAACAACGGTTAGAACCCAGCAGCATCTGAGTCACCGAAAAGCGGATTTCGTTTCCTAGCAATATACTCCGTGTTTGTATGCGCTGGTTCAGCGCTTGTCACGGAGTTGGTACGGGGGACAATCAGTGGATAAAAACTAGGTGGAGAATAATCGGAGAAGACAAGCTGCAACGGGTCAACAGATTTGGAGCGCTGGCTGCAGCGGCGATACGGACAGAGTAAAATATTTTGGCGCAGTACAGAGTACAGTGCAGCATTTGGGAGTATCGCAACCTCGCCAGCCTCCCGTGTCACTCCTCTCCGGGCTCTGCCTGCCGCGGTTGTGCCTGTCGAGGAAGGTGGCATTCTTTTTTGTTTAGAAAACTCGCGGATCTCCGTCACCACCGCGGAGAGGGAGGACGCATGCCGCTATCTCATGGCCGCCCAGCGGCAGGTTTTAGGATGACTATGGGGACGATCATAGTCTGCCCGTGTCCGTTTGGGTCGTATGGACCAAAATCAGGGTTCAACGGGGTGACGCAAAAACGGACCGTGGCCGATTTCATTGGGCCAGGAATGCGTCGGCGCGGACGCTTGGCGGACTGAACGCGCGTCCGCGTGGTCACGTGTGGTGTCCTCCTCGAGCCCACCTGTCAGCGACACGGCGCGGTCAGCCTCCCCTGGCCCAGCCTTTTTAATGCCAGGGGATAGGGACGGCCAGCCCCCACCCACTCCACTGCCCCACTCCGCTCCCTCTCCGGCGACCAAACCCTAGCCAGCAGAACCCAAGCCTCGCCGCGATGCTGCTCCGATGGCCGGGGTTCGGCAAGGCCAAGAACGACCGCGAGGTGGGGTCATCCTCTGGCGGCCGCCTCCGTACTCCCTCCCCGACGCCATCTCCTTCCCCACCCTCTTCCCCGACGCCGCTCACCACCGTCTTCAATCTCGCGCCGCTGGGCGCCGAGATTGCGCGGCGCGACCGCGTCTATGTGCGCGTGGAGGACTGCTGGTGGTACTGGAACCACGCAGTCCCGCTGCCATGGCCAGATGTCAAGTTGCCCGACAACTGGCACCTGAACCCGCAGCGGATCCCGGTGCCGCCGTTCCCGACGAGCCGCCGCGCGCGGGATTTGGAGATTGAGCGCCGCCGCGCGCGCCTCCCGGCTTCCCTCCGCAACGACCCCGCCTTCGCGGCCACGTCCCGCAACTGGGTCACGTGGTTCGGCGACGAGCACAGCCTGCGGCGGCAGGCCCTGTACACGCGGGCTCCGACGCCGCCAAGAGGCCGTTGGTCACCGCCGCCGCACACACTGCGGCGGGGTGCACCACCAGTGCCGCGCGCACTGCGGATTGGCTCACCGCCACCGCCGCCTCCACGGACGTGAAGATGGAGGTGGACATGGACGACGAGGACGCCGCGCTCGAGGCCGCAAAGGAGGCCTCGAGGAAGTCCATGGCCGAGGACGAGGCCAAGCGCTGGGCCATGGTCCTCCAGGACGTCGCCCGGTAGCAGGAGGAGGCCTTGCAGGCGCAGCAGGCCGCGGTCATGGAGCCACGGTGGTGGCAAGGCATGGACGTGGACCTGCCACCGGCGCCGCCCCTTCCAGCCGGCCTGCTCGGGCACAGCTGGATCTGGAATGGCGGCAGCTGGGAGGTCCAGCGGGCGCCACCCCTCCCGGAGCAGGAGCAGCCGCCCACGCCGCCGGTCGTCGTCCCACCGGCGCACCTCTGGCAGGCTCCGGAGTACATCGTCCTAGAGGACGATGAGTAGAAGCCGGGCAAATATTTTAGTTTTTATATATTTTTGTTTTTAGAAGTAATATGTAAAATGGCCGTTTGTGGCCCACCCCCCTAAATATGAGAGAAAAAAGCCCATATATGGCCTGTTAACTAAAAAAACCTTGTGTCCGTTTGCGATGTGTCGGGCCGTTGGGCGCACTGACACCAACGGCGGACATGGGCGGACTGGGCCTGTCCGTTTGCCGACGCAAACGGATAAAACGCGGACCAAACGCGCGTCCGTTTGCGTCGGCCCGCCTACATAGAGGAGGCGGACGTTAGCTGGCTCTCGACGGTACAGACCTGGAGGAGGAGGCGGAGAGAAAGTGTCGGACAGTGGCGGATGCACGCCGGAGCGCGAGGCAGCGCACATCAGTGCTCGAAGCCATGTCGGTGAGGAGGAGGACCCAGGCGGCGAAAAACGGGGATGGCTCCAGCGAGCCCTCTTGCGCCATCAACCTAGCGGCGTATGATGACGAGGCTGGCCACAATGAGCCCTCTCCGAGCGGTTAAGTTTTAGTTTTAGTTTCAATTTTGTGGCAATGTGCCTAAGTTTGAATAAAATTCAAGACGTTTGTTTAAACTTGGGAGTGTTCAATATTTTATAAAAAATACTATGGTTGGTGCTGCTGCGGGCAACAGCTTCCAATGTACTGGACATGTGTCCGACACCCTGATAGCGGACACATTTTCGAGATGCCGGACACATTAGTGGACGATGGAGATGCTCTAATTTTATGATAATTGACAAAACTGTTGGAGAAACCCGGCGTTTTGGAGTGGAGACCTTCAAACCATCTTAGTCGAAGTTGAAACCTCTATTGTTGAGTTGGCACACATGTTTTCGGAGAAAAATGTTGCAGGCAGGAAGACAGCTACAACATGTGTTCAGACATGAGACATGCATATAAGGCCGGCCAAAACCCATACGTATGCGGCATGCAGCATGCAACAAGACATAAACACATTAACATGACTCTCTGTAGAATTAAACTTTTATTTTGCGAAGTTCTGCATAGAACAAAGGGATGTGCTTTATTCCGCAACCATCTACCAGTAACATCACCGTCGCCCTCCCTCCCACAACTGTAAGAGAAGAGGGAAACATAATTACATGTTTAGTTACTAAAATAACATCTAACCGAAACAAGTTACCAAAATAGAAATCATATGTAGATCCTAAGTCTACATTTAAGTACGACTCATGAGGCCTAACTCTGATGTAAAATTTTCATACGAGAAGAAAGATCAAAGAAAGGTGTTTGTCAAGATCTAGACCCAAAATGAATGCAAGTGCAACAATAAGTGGTCAAATTAACATGGGTGCGCACGACGTCACGGGGAACAATAACTCGTCGGAATTAGCTGGGCTGTCAATTCTAGCATGGATGCGTAGACGTGGGGGGTTAAACGGATTCGGTCAATTGTTTACATGTGACTGATGCTAACTCTTTACCTCTCACTAAAGAGTGACTCGATGCATAGTTTAATTGTGCCCGGCACTGTCACATTACTATTATATTGTTTGTTAAAAGTGCTTTCTTTCGTGTCAACATATATATTGCTGGTAGTTAGTCCATCTCTCATGTGGCTTCAGCGACAATTTATATATGAAATTCTTCGCCGTCATGTCCTTGTTTATTGGTCATTCTTTTGCAGTAGTTTCTTTTGATGGAAAGGCAAGCTTTCATATTAACACAGAAAAATCAATTTGTTGGTGAGATTTCGTTGTGAATTGCCTGCTTAAAGTTAGCTGTAACAGTATCGGCTAGCTCACCTCTCTGCTTTCTTCAACCTTTTCTTATGACAGCACTTTCACTTCTTTTTTTTCCCTTATTGGCTGGTGCCTCTGTCTTTATAAGGAAACTTCGGTAATGAGCATTACTTGCAAATATGTGATGCGGACCAAAGGCTTGTGCATTTCTTAATCAAATGGCCGGTGCACGCATATATCCACACATAGGCAATTTCTAATGGTTTCATGCAGTTTATACGTACGTAGTATTGTTTTGCATGTTCGACTTGAAGCCCGTCATGTTTCATTAATTTCTTAATATTTCTAGTTAGACTCAACGTGAGTTCTATTGTTTATAGTATACTGCGCTCTGAATGCTGGGGTTCCAATTTGTTCAAATAAGAAAAGAAAAATGAGCATTGTTTGTTTGTCTACCCATACACATGGTAGACTTTTAAGTTAAATATATAAAATATGTAGCATGGTTCAGAATTGTACATGTTCATCATTGGAATCAGATGTATCCGGATATAAAATGAAGATACCCTAGTGTTGCTCTCATATACTTTCAAGTTTGATCTTCTGGTTGGACCCGACAACATCGTATGTACTCTCTGTTGGTCCTGTGTTGTTATGTTGGTGGATTGTCCCCACTATAGGTTGTTTTAGATGGATGGGGGATAATTGTCACGAGGATAGTTCAAGATGATAGCACTAGGTTTTTCTTTTTCTTTTCGTAAGCCGTTGTGTCACCTTGATGCATGCGCTTCTTAATAATAATGTATAGATGAAGCCCGTCATGTTTATAGCGTTGAAAGATTCTTCCAAATATGAATCTACTACTAGTATACTTTTTTTGTGAAATATCATTTATATTTTATTTATTAAACTTAGGGTTAAAGTTGGGCTAAAAAATCGAGGAGGCATTGCAAACCTAATAGTAGTAGCAGCATCAGCTTGTATGTAGTTTCAGTTTGGTGACAAGTCCAACGAATTTAAAATATGTGGTGGTAGTACTAGCTATTGGCATTAGTGGACAACTCATGATAAACACATCTTACTAGTTTTGTAGCACTCAGATAAATTATTGTTGGCCATGCTGAGTACGTACATGCCGCCTCTTTTGATTAATTAGGTCATCGGACCAAGATGTAGAGCCCCCATAGAAAACATATAGATATACCCAGCTTCATCCTCCTCGATGTGTATCGTTCATAGACGTGTCACAACTCATAAATATTAACCTTGTCCCTGATCATGAGGTGTTGCGCTCTGCACTCGCGAGGATCAGTAGTTCGTGTTAGTTGCTACTTTCTTCTCCGACAAACTAATCGAAAGAGCTTTTCTTCGGTCGACTAGCTCGCGTTCACCTGAGTGAGCCCCACCCACATGGGATTCTTATCCCCTCCCCTCCCCATTCTTTCTCTCCGGCGACACGTAGACCGTAGCCGCCATGGCTACCTCCCTATCCCGTCAGTGGCAGAGCTAATGTACAGCCATTGGGTTCACCTGAACCGAATAGATTCCCTTCACTAGTTTAGTATTTTTCAGTGCTAAGTTAGTGAAATACTACACCTAGAAGATCGATGTAGCTGAACCCAATGGCTTGATCTTCTAGCTTCGCCACTGTCTCCCATCTGCTACCAGCACCACCACCGTCCATACACAATACGACAACGGCGACTGCTAGGGAGCTGTGACGGTGAAGGCGTAGTCGAGAATGGAGCGAGCCGTGAGGCGAGCAATGAACTTATCGGTGAGGGTGCGCCGACGATGGGACCTTCGGGTGTTGGGGTCGGGGTGGGCTTAGAGGGGATGCTCGGGGCGGGGGCCACGATTTAATAGGATGGGGTGGTGAGGCGGCCGCGGGCGGTGGTGACTGTGGTGGTGGAGATGATCTGGAGTATGGCGGTGGTGGTTCCCTTCTCTTCTTCTTCCATGTCGGAATAGGATCCGTTCGGTCGACCGAAAATAGCACCGCCCCAAACTAATTAATCTTACCCGGCGTAAGGCTGTCGGGAGCGGCTTATATAGGTTGATTCGTCATGGAAAGGTGTCGTGCATTGGCATAGCATCCATGCACGCGGCAGGAGATCGACAAGAGAACTAAGGAGCAAGGAACGAATCAACGGGCGCACGTGGAGGGTACGTTCGCAGGGCACAAGCTAGGGAACACACCACTAGTTGATAGCTGTAGCAAAGCGGGCGGTAGATAGATAGCGCGGGACGCAACGTTCCTTTGTTTAAAGGGCAGCCTGGAGATTGATCGGACACGGCTATGCTGTCTCTGCACATGGGCGGCCACTCAACGTGCTCGCCGCCCGCACATGCGACGGTGGATGATTGTTCGTTCGTTCGCTCGTGTTCCTACCGGCCCGGCCCGGCCGGGGCCCACCATAACCAAAAGCCCCGCGCGCACGCTCTCGGCTGGCTGGCTGGCGCTGGTAACTTCCAAGCGCAAGTCACCTCGCCATCCATCGGATTCGGTTTCCTTTTTGCCTGTGCCAAGCAGGTAAAGGCGTTCTTGTATGATCTGGGCCTTCCTTTTCCTCTTTCTCTTTCTTCTGCGGGTGTTGGATCCAAGAGAAAAAAAAAGGACGAGATCTGTTATTACATCTGTATGTACATTGCTACTACTGTGGATGCATGAACAAAAGTATGCATGCACACAGGTCTCGCGACCAAGGCAAGTTCCAAGTCACGGGCTCTTCTCGGTGTTGTATGTCAATCCAACGGAGCGACTCAAACGGACACGGATTATTTCCGTGTTTTGTCCGTTTGGGTCGTCAAACGGATAGACGTGTGGCCCATTTCCGCCCAGGCCACTGAACCCAACACCGCGACCCATTGTGTCCGCCCAACACCATTTTTTTCCCAAACATTTCATTAAAATAAGAATTCGAGGATTACATTTAAAACGGACAAAAGAAAAAGACCTAAAAACTCTAGGGCTCCTCATCGTCGTCGTGCTCCCGTGGTGGCGGTGGAGTAGCCGGCTCATCGATCGTCGGTGGGGGCGATGAAGATCTCGGTGCGCTCGCCGGCGCCTCGGCCGGAGCTGCCTCCGCGGCCGGACCGTCATGGGGACCAAGGCTCCCACGGGGTCCACGACGGGGCTGGTTCCTCCTGCACGGCCAGGTCCTCCTCCGGCATGGCTAGCGCCTCCTCCTGCATGGCCAGGGCCTCCTCCTCTCGGTTCGCCATCGCTGCGCGTACTGATGAGTAGCGAACCGCAGCGAGGCAAATTTATAGAGGGCCGCACGCGGTTTTGGAGTAGCCGGACCGTCGGCCTGATGTGAATGCCGACGATCTATCTCCCCGGCATTAAAACCTAGCGCTAAATTTAAGCAAAGACAATTAAACTAAAAATGATATGCTAAGAAATTAACAACCGACCACCGGAGCCGGCAAGGGGGAAGATCAAGGAGGTCATGCGGTCTTGAGGAACGTCCAGTGACAAGTCTGTTCGGCCGCGGACTTGCAACGGATTAGCTGGCTCTTCCTCCTGTCTTCATTTGTTGCTATGAAATACGTAGTGGAGCCGGCCTTCTAACAAAATTGGCCGCACATAGGCGGCGCCGCCGACAGGGGTATGACATCAATGGGAGCTGCATGCTCCGGCCGCCTCGGCATTGCGCAGATGTTTGCGGTGGAGAGCACGTGCCGTGGACCTGGCTGCTACGAAATACGTTGTGGCGCTGGCATTCTAACAAAATTGGCCGCATATAGGCGGTGCTCCCGGCGGGGGTATGGCATCAATGGGAGCTACCTGCTCCGGCCGCCTCGGCATCGCACTGACCTTTGCGGCGGAGAGCGCGTGCCGTGGACCTGGCTACGTGGGCGGCTTGCTCCGTCTCGGCCTCCTCTGCCGCGGTCGCAGCTGCGCGGGCAGAGGCCATGAATCTAGCCGCCCTCCGGGCGTTCAATTCCATGTGGGTCGCCCGCACCGCTTCCATGACAGAGCCGTTCTCGTAGCCATTGGCTTCCTTCGGTCCACCGGTGGGCGTGGGCGCTATGACCCCGCGACCCCGGTGGCATACACTTTCACCTCGGCGTCGAACATGTCCCTGTAGGCTTCCTCCAGCGTCCTCCTCGCCTGATCCGACAATTGTGGTCGAGGCGGTTGCGGAATGACGCCGGACCATGATGTCTACGCACGCTTCTATTCCTGTAGACAGTGTTGGGCCTCCAAGTGCAGAGGTTTGTAGAACAGCAGCAAGTTTCCCTTAAGTGAATCACCCAAGGTTTATCGAACTCAGGGAGGTAGAGGTCAAAGATATCCCTCTCAAGCAATCCTGCAATTAAGATACAAGAAGTCTCTTGTGTCCCCAACACACCTAATACACTTGTCAGATGTATAGGTGCACTAGTTCGGCGAAGAGATATTAAAATACAAGTGATATGGATGATTATAAGTGGTAATTGCAATCTGAAATAAAAATGGCAGCAAGCAAACATGTAGCAGAACTGGTTGTAAACGGTGTTTCAATGCTTAGAAACAAGGCATAGGGATCATACTTTCACTAGTGGACACTCTCAACAATAATAATATAATTGAATACATAGATATTTCCTCTTCACTATGCTACTCTGAATTATTCTCTCGTTGGATAACGAACACCAATCCACTGCGTAGGGCTATAAAAGCACACCTTAAAGTCGCATTCCACATCTAGGGAACCCTACACTGTCAACTTGAGCGCCCTAAAATAGTACTAGACAAACACCACAATTTCATAGAGACATCCAATACAAATAATAACTCATGATAAATATTCCTGTAATCTTTAGCCTAAGAGCCACACACGGTGCGCACACTGTCAACTTCGCACCGTGGGACAAAGGTGACTCCGGAGTTTACATTAATAAAACCATTCAAGTAGCATATAAGATATGATGAGCAACATCTATGGATTCAACTAGATTACAAAGCTCATGATCACATAAAGATCACACAATGGGGGAGAGAGATAAACCACATAGCTACCGTACGAGCCCTCAGCCCCGATGAAGAACTACTCCCTCCTCATCATGGGAGGCAGCAACGGTGATGAAGATGGCGGTGGCGTCGATGGAGATGGCTCCGGGGGCAATTCCCCGTCCCGGCAAGGTGCCGAAATAGAGACTTCTGTCCCCGAATTAGGGTTTTTGGTGGCGGCGGAGCTACGAAACTCTTCTGGAGAAATCGTCGATCTTTTTAGTGTTTTCACCGCGGAGGCAATATATAGTACAAAGGGCGTCGCGAGGCGGTGCACGAGGTGGCCACACCACCCCCCGGCGCCGCTCAGGATGGGAATGGGCCGACCCAGACCTGGCCTTGGACCCGGCCCCTCTGGCCCCAGGGCCAGTTTGTAAGGCCACGGGTCGACCCACATAAAAATAGTAAGTGGCCTCGTTGGCCCGATGGGTATTTTGGGTCGACCCAAATTTAAAATATATTTTGTCTTGTGAACAAAAAAAAGTTAAAATTAGGCACGTATAATACAATCGGACTAGTTATAAGAATTAATGTTACGGATAGCAGTATCAGGTGCTATTTATATGCATGTATAGGAGAATAATCAAAGTAGCAAAGCAAGTCCGGCCTCCGTCTGTGTATCTACGCATGCATGCGTACGTGTGTGCTTAAAGAAAAAAAATGGTGTGTTCTTACGGGATTAAGTAACATAAACAATCAAGTCTCCCGCCCGATCGTGGGTATGTAGGCTGCACGTATGGCCAAAACAATTTATTTATTTTGATAAAAGAGAGCAAAACAAATGAGTCACCTTTACTTTGTTTGCAAAAAAAAGTCACCTTTACTCTCGTTATAACAAAGCATTAGCTGAAAATTATAGTCCGTTTTAAGATTGTGGCCTACGACAATGTCGACGTGATATAGATCGCAAATTCGCAACTACAACGCCTTGTCGGAAAAATAAGGTGGCCGGCCCTGCTGACCCAACGGGTCACCCGGGGCCGGCCCTGCTGACCCAAATCTAGTTTGAGGCCGACCCACAAGACTCATTGGCCCTGATTTTTTGGGTCGGGTCAGCGACCCGGCGGGCCGACCCGGCCCATTCCCATCCTGAGGCGCCGCCCCCCTCCAGGTCGCGCGAGGGCATGGTGTGGAGGTTGTGGGCCTCCGCTGGACTTGCCCTTCTGGCTCCGTGGGTCTTCTGACGAAATAGAATTTCTGTAATTTTTCTGGATTTTTCCGAGCACTTTGGTTTTCGGGCCTTTTCTGCAATACACAGACATAATAAACAGAAACTGGCACTTTGGCATCTTGTAATAGGTTAGTCCAATAAATGCATAAAAATGCTATGAAGTGTATATAAAACATGTAACAATTGGTATAATATCAACATGGAACATCAGAAATTATAGATACGTTTGAGACGTATCAGCCCACGCTGGACTCGTCACCATGCGGCGACGGAAGTCACCGTGATGGTGCCCAGCTGCGCTCCGACGGGCTCGCTCGACCTGGTCGACGAGATGCTACGGTGGTGGCAGCGGATCCATTCCGGCGCTTCGAACTACGAGGGGAGGTGGTGGCCGCCTTGGCTAGAAGAGGGAGGCCGAAGCTAGGGTTTGTGCTCTAGACTTTGCCCTGCCGGCGCCATTTAAAGAGCTCCACCGCCCACAATAAATGAAGTAGGTAGTCGTTGTAGTCGATGACACACGGGCGAGGGGCGGACACGGGGAGGACGCATGAGTTGTCCGCGCATGTTCGGATTCGACGCAAACCTGACCCAAATTTGGGCCGAGAATGGGTCACCGCGGATAGAAAAACGGGACATCGGTCCATTTACGTCGTCGTGTTGGACCTTAGTTTTTGGCCGCGCGGACAGAAACGGATGCCCGCGGACTCAATGGGTCGCCACGTTGGAGTTACCCTTACGAGTACATGTATGTTAAAATAACCACACATAAGATTTATTCAAAGTCAAAACCTTTAGCATGACTATACCACAATGTACAAAACCTTCCCTCCTTTCTCGAAATCCAGCAGCCGCCACCTCTCCCTCTCCTCTCTTCTGCGGCCACGACGGTGCAACACGGTGCGGTTGTGGTGATTATCTAGTGAGCCCACAACCATTTGAGGTGGGTCGAACGTGGTGTGAGAGCGATTTTAAGTGGAGCGGCATGGGAGTAAATGTGCTTCTGGCTTTTTCTTCCAACATTGTGTGAGCGTGCAGGGCTCGCTTAGTACAGGGATCCGGCTATCGAGAAGTCGTCGGCAGGTAGAGAGGTAACGAGCAATGACATTTTAGAAGATAGTATGTGCACCCTGTACTAAAAACACAAGAAAATTTGATCAATGTCGACGCACGTGTGTCATGGCCTTGCTAATGGTGATGTCTCGAAAATTGGCCTTATGGATGAAAATCATGATATCAACCTATTGTTGGACTCGTCGTTATCGGTACACGTGCGCTAAACCCTTCTTGAAGGTTTTGTCTACGAGTTGTGCACTTTTCGCTGGTTGGTCGCTCGTTCATAGAGTTTGCAGATACTGTCAGGAGGCGGTCTATTATGGAGCGCATCGTGTTTTTTTCTTTTTATTAGCCGATTTATTCGGCAAGATCTGTTTTTGATTAACATTTTAAGTAATTAATAATTTATAGTTTTTTGCATCAACCTATGGAGAGGCCTATTAACATCCTCTTTTAAGAAAAAAAAGGCCTCCTATTCATGTCGGCACGCCACTGAAACCATGCGGCTCTTATGTAGCTCACCAAGGCTCTGCATCTTGTTTGGTAGAAAAGATGCTTGCATCCGGGGAGCTATGAGATGTGCTTGATATGACTGTTGAAGAGGTATATAGAGTAGGGGAGAAAGACTTGGAATACAAAACGAGTTATGATAGGCTTAATTTACACCAATTCTATCTCTACATCTTTATCTCTAACTTAAATGATGAAGAAATAGGCTTTCGCCCCGCTTTATAAATAAAGCACAACGGCCGAACCGATACAAGGTGATGAGGAAATCCTCTTACATAGCAGATCAAAGATAAACAAAAAAGAACAAAGGAAACCGGACTTGCCACCGAAGACCCCGACGCGAGTTCGAAAACTACAGAGACTCCACGACGACGCCCCCAATAGGGTGATGACGCAAAGCGACACCGTCGTCAAGACCGAGCGGTCAGAGGTTTTCACCCGGAGCTCTAATGCGGAGAAGGTACCCACAACGACGCCCCAAGAGGGTTCCGACACCTGCAGGCGTCGTCGTCGTTGGCGCCGGAGCGCTGAGCTTTCGCTCGGAAAACCTTCCTACCACACCCAGTAGCACGAACAAAGCAAAGTCCCCAAGCCAGGCCTCCAAAACGCGATCTGGGAGCCGCCACCGCCGAAGCGCTACCAGCGCCAAGATGTCCCTCCGCCAACTCCTCTCCACCCACGTGGCCAGAAAAGTTGACCATCACCACTGCCACGTCACTCGCCGCAGAGTCGCTCGTGCAGACCACCTTCCGGAGCCCGCCGCCCCGGCATCCAAGATCTCGCCCCCACGGAGAGGCAAAAGTCATGACGATAGTTCCACCGGAACGGACACGAGAGGGACGAAGCCGGCCAACCCTAGTACAATGGGGGTATGACTAGCAGGACGCACCCGCCGGCCGCACCCGCAGCCCGGAGTAAACAAGGCTGCCAGGCGGTCACCGAATCTAGGCCCTCCTGGCCCGGATTCAGCA